>JAFBJT010108739.1:16355-35954 GCA_016785325.1 Chascanopsetta lugubris
GAAACACTGCTTTGAAACTCAAACAACATTCAGGTATCACTGTACTAAAATATCCAACTAAAAGTAATGAGTTAAAATAACTGTGAAATTCAAGTTAAACTAACGTGGAGGTTTAAGACCATAAAGGAAATTTAACAAAGATAATATTGGATAAAAACAAAAAATGCTCCCTTCATTCTTTAAAGGCAGCCTTTTCTCTTTTATTTCTAAGTTGAAACAACATGTTTGCTTTTTTTACAGTGTATATTTGATAATGGGAGTTTTCCCAGCAAGGTGTCAAAGCATGAAAAAACACATACAGATCCCATTCAACTAACAGAGATGTTCCCCTTACCTGAGCTAATGAGCTGGCTGCAGAAGTCACATGACTGGAGACGGATGCTGACGCTGCAGTTTCACACTCTCACACAGGAGTCGTTTGCTCATCAGGCCCCTGGAAGGACAGGAAAGGAAAGGAAATTAGACTCGGGACAGAAAATGAAATCAGGAAACTCCTCTGGGGGCCGGTGAACCTCCTCTCGCTGGTCAAAGAGTGGAACATAATTCATTCACACAGAGACTCCAGCTCGTCTCTGGACGTTGCAGGTGTCAGCAGTGGTGTCCGGGAATATGCTAATGAGGCCGGTTATGACACTTAAGTGCACATATTCAGGTCGTCTGCGCTCCGGAGAGACAGATACATCACTGATGTTATCCAACGGCTGGGTCTGCTGCACTGAAGCTGCAGTTTTACTAAATCACTCTGTAGGTGTGTGTGTGTGTGTGTGTGTGTGTGTGTGTGTGTGTGTGTGTGTGTTTGATGGGGGTCCAACCCAGCGTGTGAGTCCATATGAGTCAAGGTCAAAGCCCTTACATTAAAGGTGCAGTGTGTAAGATTTCGCTCATTTTTGTCACTTCTAAAAATCTTACAAAACAATTAAACGCTGACATTTTCATGAATTCATAATCACTTAAACGTTTCATTTTTTTTCTTCCATTACCCTAAAACGAGCCCTTCAATGTATATTTACATGTGGGTCCTCTCCACGAGGGCGGCCATGTTTTTACAGTAGCCCAGAGTGGACATACTAAACATATTCTGAGTTTTAAGGACAACTGAAGTCCAACATCGCTGTATGTAAGGGTGAGGGTGAGGTGATGGATACAAAATGCAACTTCACCTCCAGATGTCACCAAATCTTACACACTGCACCTTTAAAGTACGTACTGACAGTATTATTTACCATAGTGAAGTATCAACTCGTTTTTATTCATATGAGATCACTCATGTTTTCACAGCTTATTCATGCCACGCTGTTACTGTGGATTCAAGCCATATGTTTCTATATTTACACGTTAGGTTTTTAGCACTCAAGCTGTGGAGACTGAACAGATGACCACCTGGTCTGCTCACATCACACTTTGGTTAATGCCTCTATAAATAAATAGATGGACTGATTTACTTCTGTTCCTCTTAATTATATGTTTTTGCCAATTGTCATACTCTCTTCCGTCAAACGTGTCGGAGGGAAAATGTTAGCATGCACGCTTCACCTTTCAGCATCAGCATGTTAGCTTTGTCGCAATGACAATCTGTTGTTTACATCTCAAATCAATCGAACTTTATTTGTGTCACACTTTTCACACAGAGAGTGATAGTTCAAACTTCTTTACGTCATGAGTAACTGTGTATAAAATATATATAGTTTTGCAGTTAAAGAGACAGAAGCAATGAAAATAACTGATGAAAATCATCTGATTCCAACAGTGGTTTTATTCCGTTCACTTGAGGAGTAAATATGGTCTCAACGTCCATGGGCCTCTTCAAGATTTTTAACATTTTATAAAAGTACAAATTTAAATAAAACAGGCAAACATGAGCGATTGCTGCCTTTATGTGTTCATACGTGTGGGTCAGGTTGCGGTTCTCATATGAACGGGTAACAGTTGTTGCTAAGTACAACGCAATCGAGCACAAGTTTCATGTGTGGGCCACATTCCATTTTTTTTTTTTTTACAATTTCCTGCGAGCCAATTTAAAATGGACCATGGGCTGTCGGGTCTGACGCTGAGCTTTGCCGGTGTGGATTGACAACATTTTACTGCAAGACTGTCTTCAATGAAGCTGTAGCTCCACCTACAGTGAGAAGTGCAATGCAATCAAGCACAAGTTTGGGCCACATTCCATTATATTTTCAGAATTCTCTGTGAGCCTACAAAAAAAAAAACGGCTGGCCCCCAGGCCATAGTTTGGACACCCCTATACGAGCCCCTGTTTCAGAAGACTAGAATCAACAGAACAGTCCAGAATCTATAAAAAGCACATTTATTTTAAATGAAGCAGCTTCTGTCGTGTCGCAGCCGATTGAAAAGGTGCCTGCGACATGGCGTCCTCCCCCGGATCCTCCACATAACATTTGTCCGACAAACCGCCGTTTAATCAAAAGTCTCGTCTCGCTAAAGCATGTGAAGTCTGCATGGGCGTCGCCGTCACAATAATGAACCCTGACTGGCACAAAAACAGCGACCAGGCTCATTGAAATGAGACGAACCTGCTGAGTGAAGGAAATGAGCGTGTCACTTCAAAGGCGGCGCGACGGGCTTATAAAGATATTGTGTTTTTGAGCGGCTTGATGGAGGAGTGTTGAAAGGAATCATGTTACGTGCCGTCAATCATTTTAATAAAGGCGGCAGGAAACGTATACCACAGGTAAATTAGATTGAATATAATGGAGCTGTGCCATGTTTATGCATTACCCCCGAGCCGAGTCTGTCACCTTCGATCAGCGCTTTCACTAAAGCGCAGACCTGTTGCCATTGACATGGGAAAGGTAGAATGAGAGAAGTGGAGACATAAAAGCGAGTCATGCATTGACGTAGAGTTCAGTTCTTAGCATTAAAAAGGTGCAGTGCGTAAGGTTCTGGTCACTAAAAATATCACACAATAATTACATACTGACATTTTTTATCAACGAAATGTTTTATTTTTTCCCCTTACCCTTAAATGAGCCCATCAATATATATTTACACGAGGAGGGGGTCCGCTCTACGGGGGCCACCTTGTTTTCTAAGTAGTAAAAGTGGACGTGGTAAAGTTTTAATGACAACTGAAGTCGACCACAGGTTCTCCTGCATGCTCAGAGGTGATGGACACAACATTGCAACTTCACCCCTAGATGCTATCAAATCTTACACACTGCACCTTTAAGAACATTTTTACCAACATAATAGCATCATACATTGAAAATATAGAATACAAAGACCAATACTTGAGTATGTATCCAGGTGTCCTGCAAAGAGCTTCAATGGCGTCTAAGTGACTATTGTGGTCTATTGGAAACATGCTTTTTGAGCCATTGGGGATTTTTTGTTGTTGTTGCAGTACTGCAAGTGACCACTGGGGGACAATGGTGCAAGTCTTAAGGGAGGAGCTGTATCTTGTTCTATTAATACACCCGCACATCACACCCATCAGATATTTTCCACGGGCATATGATGAGGTAACGCTAGGGGGGTGGGGGGTGGGGGTTCAGTATCTTGCCCAAGGACACTTCAGCATGCAGAGTGAGGAAGACTGGAGTCAAACATCTGACCTTCTGGGTAGAGAACAACTACAGTATGTACATATTATTGACATTCATCCGTTTTGGAGCTCGGGCCCTTTGCGGGAAGTGGCTTTGCATTGGGAGCGTCTGCCTTGAAGGACCCTTCCCCCTGGAGTCTGCAGTTGGAGTGTGTATGGATGACGGGAGGTGGGTCAGTTGCCATGTTGAAGTGACAGCTGAGTGACAGCAGAGAGCTCAGGATGAGTGGCTCACGGCCAAATGTGTCACAGAGTGAGTGGATGAGATGAGGACGAGCCGGTGGCGCCCGGGAACTTTCGGCTGTTCTATTAATTATTGGGTTTTACATACAAAGACGAACACGATGCACTCGGAACCGACTCAGATTTCCTTGTGCGTTTCATTAAATGCACTTTGTTCGGTTCGTGAGTGAAGGACAATTATTCCACCATCTCCTCTGGTTTGCATCGACGCCTGAAAATGAGAGGGAACCGACTTGTTCCTCCCTTGATCCGAGGACACAATTCGACGCTCTCGGAATTGCCTGTTTATTTATTTAACCTTGTTAAATGGCGACATGTGAGTGCGAGACCGTACCACTACACCCAGGAGAGGCGCACGAGGCTGTGTAACTGCTTTGATGCAATAAGACGTCCATTTTGAATGAGCTGAAGTGGAGGGATGACGGTGAGGCAGGTGACCTGATTGTTCACACTTCGAATGGGACAGTAAAATGGCGTGTGGAGCCTTTTGTACTGGTGATGGTGTCGAGGGTTGAAGGGATCGCAGGGTGCGAGGGTCCCAGAGCTCCAGCAGGGAGCGCTAAGCCGCGCCCATCATCACTCCCATACACACAGGAGGAGAGTCGTACTGTTAAAATCGTCGTCTTTGTTGTTGTTGTTGTTGTTGTGGCTATTGTTGCTGTTGTTATCATTATCATTGACGATGATGATGATGATAACAATGATGAAGATGGAGGTTGTTGTCCCTATACATCAGCTCTGAGATACACATCCACATTGCAATCCCCTGCCACTTTGCTCAGGCTCCAACCCCCCCCGCCGCGCCCCCCCCCAACTCCCCTTCATCCCAACAAATAATAAGCAGTATAGAAAATGACTGAAAATGTGTTTTTCTGCGTATATCAACAGGACACTCACTTTGTACACATAAATAGAAGTATTTGTGCTCCCTGTTTGACATCACCTGCCGGGTCCAGCAGATTTCCATGGAACACAATCATTTTCTCGACATGGCGCATGTACTTTGGATTTTTATTTTTTTGGAGTAAGCCTGCTGCGCATCCACACGGTGTGTAGTTCGTGGCTGTAATCTGCCTGTTTGGAGTGAGTCGTTTGTTCAGCCTGTGCTGATGAAGTTCTCTCTCTGAAACTTTGAACCTGACCTGCAGTGACCGAGGGAGGGCGAGTAAAGCTGGAGGAACCCTGACGCTGCGCAAAGAGCTGGTCGCTTTGGATCAAACAGTCACTCCGGGTGTTTGTGAACGCGTCTCTTCATTATTCAAAATGTCTGGATACTGTTGCCACAGAGCGCCGGTTGCATGTGTGTTCGATGGTAATTGATCATGAATGTCCACACTGCGCCACGTTTGACTTCCCCTCAGCCTTATGCGATGCACATGTCAACTGTGAGGCCGATCCATTGCGAAACACAAATGTATTTTTTCATTTATGTGGATTAAATACATTCATATTCTCTGTGTTTTACTTTTCGAACCAATTGAATTGCAAAATTGCAATGTTCACCTGTGATTAGAATATTACAGGAATATGAAATGTTACAACATATGAGAAATGTATGTAATTGTAATACGTATCGAAATTTCTATCTATAAATATATAATATATATATTGAAGAACATACAAATTATGGCCCCCATCAATCTATTGTAAAAGATATATAAATACATTTTATATGATTCATTCCCGGTCAAATGTTTGATATAACGTTTCTTTATATTTTGGAATATAGAAACCAAATATTGACATAGATATATTAACATGCATTGTCAAATACATGTTACCCCTTTCCAGAAACACGCATTGCACAACCCTCCAAACAAGTGAATATATGAATAAAAAATAACTCCTTTTTTCATCTCAACGCACATACATGTCGAAAGTTTGAATAAAGTTAAAAATAAAGTCCAGAGCCCGTCTTCAAAAGCCCATCATTCAAAAAGTATGGATCTTCCACTGAGCAGCAGAACACAAGTGAAGCTAATCTACTCCTGCATCCTCTCTCTCTCTCTCTCACTCTCTCCCTCTCTCTCTCTCCCTCTCCCCCCCTCTAATAGCTGCTGTATCGACCTTCCAGTTCCACCCTGCTGTCCCCGGCTCCAGCCAGATGAGTCACATCAAATCAAACCAGATCAAATGTCAAGCCTCTGAATGAGCGGCGGTGTCATGAGTCAGGAGAGTATTACCTTCTTGGCGGATGACCGCAATTCGACAGTTCATCCAAACACCATCAGGGGTCACTGTTGCAAAGACCCCAGCCAAGCCTCTTGTTTTTCTTAGAACCAATTTATGATAAATGGTAAATGCGGGGTTGGCAGGAATCGTACCGCCGGCCTGTCCCTCAAACCGCTCAGCCACAGCTGCCCCTTCCGCAAAGAAAGTGATCACATATCAACTAAATTGCTGCACGGTTGTCGTTGGTGACATCAAGGAATTGTGGAGCTGAGGTTTCAACAGTGGAAACAAAGTTATAGGTTCGATTCCCATCTGTAAAAAATAATAATAATAATGAGCAGACAGGACGTAGCTCATGGGCAATATGGCAGAGTGAGACATGACAGACAGGGAGGGGATGATGAAAGGTAAGTTGTCGAGGTTTCGGTCACCAACTAGAAACATGACACAGCAGAACAGGAGTCCTGGAGGTCTGGGTCAATTGGTGGGAGTGTTCAGCTTTGAATCACGCTGTTGATCAAGTGTAATTGAGTGGCCGCCATTTCCTAAATAAATGTGTTTTAGGACTTGTGGCATCGTTGACTCCCCCTCTCTGCATCCTCTCATTAACCGCGTTCTTCACTTTCCACTTCATTTCTCCCTCGGCTTAAACACATTTTTCTTCATTATGAGAAATTGATACGAAAAGTCCCAGGGAGATAAACTGCCACCGGCTGAGAGGAGTCACTGCCATTTACAGATCACTGAGTCTGGAATACCAAAGGAAATTATGGGCCAGTGAAAAGTGAAGGGAAAATGTCAAATCCGGAATAATAACAGCAAATGACTCGGATTCCAACTCATTTGACTGTTTCCTGAGAGATGAAAACCAGGAAACTATTAAAATTCCAATTACCAAGCTCAATAGGCGGATCCCGACTGCTGTTGCTAAAAGTCCTTTAGGTGTCTCGAGTGGATGGACCATCTAACAGAATGTATATACACATTTATATCCAAATTAGCACAAAAAAAATAAAATAAATATATATATATATATACACACACACATAAAAATACCAGTCTTCCAAATATCCTCCAGTCCACTATGGGCCCCTTTAAAAACATGGCGACCCTCATAGAGAGGACCCACTCCTCATGTAGATACACATCAACGGGGAAATAGAAAAAATATACATTTAGGTGATTATAAATGCACGACCGAAAATCTTTAAAGCACTGCCCCTTTAACAAACAAAAAAATCTGATGACTAACCCCCATAGAATGTCGTACAACAGAGATGGTTAGTGCTTGAAGCGCAATCTCTGGCGAGCGTGACTTTTGGGTACATAACCACGGGAGTGAGAGTGAGTTGGTGAAGCCCGATAGAGTAGATGCATTGTTTCCTGTCCGTGGGTTGGTGCACCTGTCAGTGTCGCAGCCTCAGTGGGCACAGGGCCTGCCACGCCGATGTCTGCCAGCATCCCAAATTCTTTTTGTAAGGAGTTGACGGAGCCGCAGCAAAGTGTGTGTGTGTGTGTGTGTGTTCTGCGAAACGATGAAAGAAAATGTGCCAGAGGTTTTTAACAAGCAGTTTGTGGAGACATTTGGATTCACAGCGTGACCCCATTGAAAGTGAAATGCAAGTGTCGAGAGAGAGAGAGAGAGAGAGAGAGAGAGAGAGAGAGAGAGAGAGAGAGAGAGCGATGGCGGAGAAACAGTTTCGTAATGTGCACACGCGTACAGAGAGATTGGAGCTTTGTGCGACGCTGCTGTTGGTGTTTACTCGGATGTCTCTGAGACACACAGAGCTGCCATTATCCATCTTTGGCAATATTTTTTTTACATTTGTAAATGAGCCGATTGTTCTGCTGTGACCGTCCCTCACGTCACGCCTCATCTAAGCAACGGCCTCCAGGACTGACAGATGAGGCCAGTACGGAAGTGGCAAAAACTTGCAGTTCACAGGGTGGCCACTTGAGGCTGCGCTCCCAAAGCGAGTCAATCCCCATAGACTCCCGTGTTAAAATGGTTCAACTTTAGAGGTGAATGAAACATGCTTAATTTTTTTCATTTTTTTTTTCCTACTTGCTTATTCTTATTTTACTGAGGTTTAAAATAGAGCATAATTAAGAGGCGTGGCCTCTTGAGTGACACCTAACCGACCCACAGTCTATGCTGCGACATAGACACTTGCCCATTTTTGGATGAACCAGGAAGTAGGAGGAATTAAGCTTTGGCAAGATGGCGATGAGTGACCCGCCCACTCCAAGCCTCATGAACACTATCTTGTCTTTGGTCTTGCCTTCTTTGAAGGCCTTTCTACGGATTCTACTTGCCGTATCTTTGAGTACCCCAATGTACCTTTAAGACACAACATAAGCGTGGGGTATTCAGATGCAGTACCCAACCTCACCACTAGTCTCAAATTGATACACACTGTATCTTTTGCCGTCTTTTGAGGTCTTAAGGCCAATACATACTCCGCAAGAAGCGGGCTGTGCGAACAAGAACAAAGTTCTTATTGGCCAGGACATAACATACTTCACAAGAAGATGTGTGAATGGATGGAGGTGGAGGGAGGGAGGGAGGGAGGGAGGGAGGGATGGACGGGTGGATGGAGGAGAGGCGGCAGGAGTGGAGGCTGCGTTGGAGGTGGAGGATGCGGAGGAGGAGGACGCGGATGGACGAAGCCACGGGACGCTGGCGCGCTGCCCCAGGGACCGGGACTGCTGCCTTGGCCACACGCATGCACATATCTCACCCCTCCACCTGCTCCTCACATTTCGGACAAATCACACGATCGTTGTCGGAGACCAGACGAGAAAAAAGTTCCGCGAGAACTCCCAACCCAGGGCTGCAGGGAGCCAGAAGACAGTTCTTGGCTCTTGCGGAGTATGTGTTGGCCTTTACTTTGCATTCTAATTGGCGCTTTTAACGGAGGGGTGAAGTGGCTGTGTGTAAGATGTACGAGGGGCGTTCAGCTGCAGTACCCAACCTCACCACCCGGAAAACCTATAGACCGCCCCTTTGAGTATCACATAAAATGTCGTGTAACTGAGGGTAAGCCTTAGTCAAAGAAACAGAAGCCGCTCTAACCTGCGAGCTAGCACACCACTGAAATCCCGTCTCTCGGCAGCTGAATACAGTTCACATGCATTTGTCTACACAAACACAAACACCTTTATCACCAATTAACCGCGGTACAAGCGCTGCGTGTGTGCATGCATGGCAAATACAGGAGGAATGGGGGCGCGGAGATTTTGTTCTTTCAGAGCCGATCCCTCTGTGTGATTTATGAAACCACAGTACATTGATTTACCCTTTGAGAGCGAGGCAGTACTTAGCGCCTTGAGAAAGACAGGGATTGAGTTCTTGACATTATTAACAAATGTGCATTGTTCAAAGGAACTGACTGATAAATTATTACCTGACAGGTCAGCCCCAGCTGTTTAAACAGAAGCGCAGGGGGCTTTGGGGAAACGCTGCTGAAAAATGGATCAGTAAAAAGCCTTGACCCAGATTCAAACTGCAAGGGAACGGCAGCTAAGTCATTCACGGAGAGTAGTGAATGCGCGGGGGGGGGGGGGGGGGGGGGGCCCTCTCCTCTGGGGGGGGGGGGGGGGGGGGGGGGGGGGGGGGTGGCTCTCTACACTGACTCCCAGGCAAAGCTACAAAGTGTTGGCACGGGGCCGAACGCGTTTCATCGTAAAAGTCCATTCACGACGTATTCAACATTCGGGACACTGAGGCTTTTACGGTTCAGAGCCCGGCGGAGCTCAGCTGACGTGGTTCTCTGACACCGAGGTGACGCACCAGAACTTTCACACCTTCCGTGTTCCGAAAATGGAAAAAGAAATGATTCATCATTTGACCTGCGCAGAGGGTTTTCTGAACATAAACACGCTCTAAAGAGAAATCAAACAAAATGTCGACTGGTGAAGGTGCGAGATGCAGAAAGAATTGTAACACTCACTTTGAACGGGGAAACCTGAGCGGCTTTTGTTTTCATTGGTCCTGTTTTTACATGACAACTTTATCGAAACACAACTTAAACTGAGAGAGCTCAAGACAAAAGACTGAAGATGATAGATATAATGTAGAACCTCTATAGGTATGTAGGTGGATGGTTGAATGAATGAAGGAGTGAATGGATAGATGGATGAATAATGGATGTAGGGTTGGATGGATAGAGGGATCGCTGGACAGAGAGATGGATTAATGGATGGTAGATGAATGATGGATGAAAAATAGATGGAGGAATGGATAATGGATGGATGGTATAGATGGATGTTAGATAGACAGACAGACAAATAGATAGATGAATCGATGGATGGATGGATGGATGGATGGATGGACGAATTACCATTGTGGCCCCCTAGAACAATAACTGCCCCCCTGCGCTAAATGGGTCTTTATGTTTCACAGCTGTAGCCGAAGATGGAACCTGATGGATCAGGGAACATCAACCAAAACAACAACAAGATATAACTCTGCAGCCACTGAAACTACTTTTAATATAAAAGCAAATGATCAGCTTATTTCATTTCACCCTGGACACTGTTTGTTGCTACGGTTGTTTTGCATTGTTACAACCTTGCATCGACTTTCCCTCCACTTTGCAAAAACAGGGAAATATTAGTATTTGTATCGTATATTAAAACAAAAACTCCAAAAGTATGGCTGCCTGGCTTCTGCTGCTGCACTGTGGACTTTTTATTTATTCATTTTTTTTTTTACTTTGAAGAACTGGTTGTGTTTGAACCCCTCTCCCCTGGCATCATTGTTGTTCCAATTTAAATGTAAATGAACTTCTATCATAAGCCTTTTTAAAGCACATTTTTGAAAGGGGCTGTATACACAGGCGGCTCAATAACCTGATCTCTGGACGTACGTACAAATGTACGTGAGTGGCGGCGGCGGCTAATTGAAACTATGAATCAAAGCGCCTGTGACTGAATGACATTGTGTGGCACAGGGAGGATGAATGCCCTGCACAGAGTCAGAGGGTAATGTGATACACTTAATAATGACCTCATTATTATTCACTTTTTCATATTATTATTATTAACAACGCCAGGGCTGCGCAGGAGAATGGCTCCATTCAAGTATTGTAGCTGAAGTGAGGCAGCAGCAATAGAAGAGGCACTTTGAATCTGTAATGTTTTATAGGCTACAGTGTTAATGATGCTCTCTCAGCCTCTTCTTCTTCTCTACATTGTACCCACTGTTGCTCGGCGCTATGCTAATGCAGCGCGCTGCACTCCTGCAGGTCGGCGATAAAGGCGCCGGGCGGCTGTGTGAGGGCTGCTCCAGCTTTTCCGCCAAAGGAACTTGTTGTGTTCACTAACCCGGTGGTAAATGGCACAGAGGCGTTCTCTCTTGTTTCCTCTGCCACGGAGAATCATCCAACGTTATACATCCGCGACAAACGCACGACACGTGCCAAAGCTCCCACAGGCACCAACTGTAAAATTGCACTCTATCTAAACATTCAGGTTCAGGGTTCATACAGGTTTGGATGTGTTATAGCTAAAGATTCATCTTTAAGACATTACATTGGCACAACTTTTTCACAAGAATAAAAGAACATGGATAAAGTAAAATAATAAAATAGATAACATAATTGATAATAATAAAATCAAAACTCCTTATACTGTATCTATGAAAAACACAGTTTGAATAATAATTAATGATAATGATAATTTTGAAATTACTCTCGACTATGGTGTAAAGTAGCGATGTGCTAGATAAGGTACATGTTTTTAGATAAGGTAAAGTAAGGTGAGACAAGATAAGTTCAGGTATGATAAAGTAAGGTAAGGTAAGATAAGATAAGATGAAGTCTTGGCAAGATAGGGTAGGAGACGATCAGGTCAGGTATGGTCAAAGTAAGGCAAGGAAATGTAAGGTAAGGTAAGGTCAGATCAAGATAAGGTAAGGTATAGTAATATAAGGTAAGGTCAGCTAGAGTCAAGATAAGGTAAAGTAAGGTAAGGAAAGGTAAGGTCAGGCTAGGTAAGGAAAGGCAAGATATAGTAAAGAAAGGTAGGGTAAGGAAAGGTGAGGTAAGGTCAGATCAAGGTGTGGTAAGGGCAGATGAAGGTAAGGTAAAGTAAGGTAGGTAAGGTAAGGTGAGGTCAGACAAAGTCAGATCAAGGTATGGAAAAGGTAAGATAAGACAAGGTCAGATCAAGGTATGGTAATGTAAGGTCAAATAACATAAGGTGTATGTACAGTATTATATGTATTAGAATATCTCATGAAGCAAAAGACAAATCGAACACATGTTGAGGGTAGGAAGTGGAGGATCTCTCTCTCTCTCTCTCTCTCTCTCTCTCTCTCTCTCTCTCCCTCTCCTTAGTCATTCAGGAGGAATGTACCTGATGTTGGGTGGAGGGTCACACTCCTTTGTTTCGTTTCTTCTCTCAGAGAAAAAGACAGAGGATTAATTGCCCCTGAAAATCGTTGGAATGCAGCCAGACCGAGCTGTCTTCCATTCCAGGCACTTAGAGGAGTGACTGCTGATTGAAGATACAAACTGACCCCTGATTACTTGATTCGCCTCTCTGAGGAAAAGCAATCTGCTTATTACTCCACCTCCAAGTTGGCCAGTGACGTCAAAGTGGCTTTTCCACACCTTCAAAGAGGAAACTAGTCGGGACTGGGTTTAAAGCTAATTTGGTGCTTTTATGAAGCAAAATGCAAATATGGTGCCAATATCCTTTTTGTGTGTCTTGGTGGGAAATTTTTAGCATCGCTGAGTCATCAGAAGTCGCTTTGATCTTCATCCATCTCATTTTCTTTGTCACAGAGATAAACAGACAATTTGCGACGAGTTCAAATTTCACCCCTGAAATTCAAACAAATGTAAAATTGAACAAAAATTCACGCTTTAGCTGCAACTACGACCCCATTCACACCAGGACCAAATTTAAATACCAAATCCATTGGGTTGCAATCGTAGACTGTATACAAAGATGGACGTAGAGTCCATAATGGCACCCACAGGTTTATGCAGAGTGTTCATGAGGCTCGTAGTGGGCGGTTCCCTCGTCAACCCCTAACTAATCCTATTTCCTGATTCATCCAAAAACGGGCAATGAGGCGGAGCACAGATAGAGCTGGGGTGGGCCCAAGGTGCTGTGGCAGCATCCACAGAAGGTTGGCCCAGGTGTCACTCAAGAGGCCACGCCCACCTTAACTATGTCAAACCTCGATAAAACAGAAATGAGCAAGTTAAAAAATTCACTCCCACACAGTAAAACATGATTGAGACCAAGACTGTCGTTTGTGCCAGGCTTTAAACATGTTTCACCTCTAAAGTTCGGAGCCAGCCTCAAATGGCCACTGTGTGAACTGCACATTTTTCCACTTCCATATTGACCCCATCCGTCTCTATATGCCTCTGGTACCATGCAGCATTATAGCTACTATTCAAGTGTGGGTGCACTGCACATTAGTGATTTTATAAAGAAGCTTGCAGATAAATGATTAAATAGATGAATGTATGAATGAATAAATAGATAATATGTTCTACTGCCAGCACCATTTTTACAGTATGAACTTTGCATTACTTTTGAAAAAACAAAAAATGAATAGAAAATAGATAAATAACCCAAATGATGGGTTTCAAACCAAATGGCCTAATTAATAACCGTGATTTATTATTATTAGCTTTGTCGACATCTTTTGCTTTAAAACTCATAGCAACTCCTCCTCTCCGGCATCGTCTCCATGAATCCTCTCACATTAACGACGGCGTGTGACAGCTGAAGCAGCGAAAGGGGAAAAGCAGCTTTATAATGGAACACACTGAAATTCACCACATTATCCCTCCATTGGACGTTCTCCTCGGCCCTCTTCTCTAATTATCTCGCTCATGTGCCGCAGCTGCTCGGTCGCATCAGTTGGTGAAATGTGACTTTATTGTTTGTGTCATTACAGGAAGCCATAACTCTGGAGGTGATCAGTTCTGTCACCGACATCGTGAGTCACCAAACGAGGCCCATTAAGGTAATGAATTACATCGTGTCCCTTCAGGTTATTACTAAAAATCCTGACTGAGAGGAAAAGAGGCTGAGAATTTTTTTTGTGTGTGCATTGCCCCGGAAAATAAAGTTTTTGTTCATTATTCTAAAAGAGTTCTTTTAGTTTAAAGTCCCGTGGATCCAGTACGGTCCCACCATTTAGCAACGTGACTTCTCACCCTGTCACACTAGGGCCATTTTAAAGGGCACGGAATCTGTCGCGTTTCCGTCTCTGCGCCCCCTGGGGGGAGAAAAAAAAAGTGCAAAAAGAACTGTCGAGTCACATCTGCACAACTGTCACTGAAGTATCTGGCTGAGGTGGAGACAAGAGCAGAAGTTAGCAACGAGTAAAGGTCAGTTAGTTTTCAAATAGAGGCAGAGTTTGCTATTTGCTATATATTTTAAAGAAGCATTAGCAAAGTCTTCCAGAAATATTTATCTATAGCAACACCTGAAGCGATGAGCCGCCAGCTCAGATCAACTTCCACAACTTAATTTAGCAGACACTAATATCCAAAGCGAGTATGGGAATTGAACCCATAACCTCATGTGAGCCAAAACACATGAATGATTATGAAAAAAACAAAAACATAAAGAAAATAAAGCCAGCCACTATCTGGTTTTGATGGCCTGCCACCACTGAAGCTAAGCTACCGTTGTAGCAAGCAAGCTAGCAGAGTACTAGCTTGAGGAGTTGGAGCTAACGCTATCTGATGAGCTCCAATCAGAGATGGATTATGGACACACAAGAGAGATTGGGCATGTTGCCCGATACATTTCTGTTATTGCACTGAAACGGAGCTAGCTTGTTAGCTAAACGCTCCACTAGCATACAGGACCATAGCGACATGCCTTATGCATCTCACCCACACCAATAGCCCAGATTGGACGTACTAAGCATCTTTTGAGCTTTAATGGCAACCTCGGTCAACCAGAGGAGACAGATACGATATGCAACTTCACCTGTAGATGTCACCAAATCTTACACACTGCACCTTTAAACTATTGGAAAATAACTCATGTTTTCATGTTTTTTACATTGTGAAGTTGTGAAGACTTGTTTGTGAAAGGAAACCTGTGTGTGTGTGTGTGTGTATGTGTGTGTATGTGTGTGTGTATGTGTGTGTATGTGTGTGTGTGTAGAATACAACCCCTGGTTCACCACATCTCTATTCCTCTCGGGGTGGAGGCAGGGGTCCATTCTTTTCAAAATAAAAGCCATATTTCACATAAAGGGCTCAACACTTTCATGTCCAAAGGTATGGCAGCTGCAGACTGGCTCAGTAAATACAATCTTCTCTCCACTCCTCTCTTTGCAGGGACCTTATAACAGGGTTAAGTTCACAGGAAACACCTCAGAGGTGGTGCACAATATAACCACACAGTTTGAAATTAGAACTTTTTCTTTGGCCCTTTTCAAACTTCGGGTGTGAAGAGATTTACAGGATGACAAACATCCTGTCAGAGGGCGTTTGGGGTCCAGACGTTTAAATATAGAAAGTGGACGAGCAAGTAAACCCTCTGCGCTCTCTCTCTCTCTCTCTTTCTCTCTGTCCTCACACCCTCCACTAGTTTCATTGACTTGTAATTGTAAATTTCCTTTCGTTATTTGTATAAATTTAGTCAAGTTTTGGTGTTTTCTATCCATCTATCTATCTATCTATCTATCTATCTATCTATCTATCTATCTATCTATCTATCTATGTAGGTTGGGGGTTCAATTTCTGTCTTCCTCCAATCAATCGATCCATCTATACATCCATCCATCTAGTATGGATACATCAATGTATCTATCTATGTATGTATCTATATAGCTATCCATCCATCCATCCATCCATCCATCCATCCATCCAATGTCTATATATCAATCTATCTATTTGTCTATGTGGGTTGGGGGTTTGATTCCTGTCCTCTTCCTATCAATCCATCCATCAAACATCTATACTGTCTGTCTGTATGTCTATCTATCAATTTGTTTATCCATCTTTCCATCCATCTGTCTATGTGGGTTGAGGGTTCGATTCCCGCCTTCCTCCCACTGTGAGGTGTCCTTGAGCCTGAAACCAACACTTGCACTATGTAGTCATCAATACAAACTACAAACCCTAACTTCACTTTAAAGCACTTCAAGACCTGATACAGCTCGGTACACTGTAAACACACACCACTCTATTTACCATTGGTGGAGCACAGGTCATCTGGAGCCTGACTCAGCACACAGATGTGTAGGAATCAACTAACGCCGAATGTTAGAATCCAGAAACCACTTCGCGTCCTTCTCGTCGGGATTGGGTGGACTTATCAGATTTACTCCGACAGCGGATGCTAGTGTCCTCAACTCCACTGTCGCCATGTTGTGATTCAAGCGGCTGAAAACCCAAAAAGACAAAACCTCCCCCGGTCAAACACACAACCGCCTGTCATCCCTGCGACACCTCATGCCGAGGGATCCCACCCAGAACACCCGGGAATAGCTCACTCTCTACAGCCTCCGGGGAGAAGTATCTCCACTCAGGGAGGGAGGGCGGCTGAGGCTCCCCCCTACCGCCCCCCACCCCCCCTCTCCCGAGTCAGATAGTGGCCCCTCACCGCCACCGCCACCATCGCTAAACACATGCAATCACACACACCCACCGACACCTCCACCCCCCCCCCCCCCCCCCCCCCCCCCCACCCCGACTGACACTGACACTTCCACTCCCAACCCTCGCATTGTGAAATTACTTCTTCCACAGGGAGCTACTCAATCACCGTTGGGTTCCCGGCCTGGCAACAAAGAGGGGGCCAGTCCACCCAGGGAGGAGACTAATTTGCGATTTCCCATTGAGGCCGAGGGGGGAAGGAAAATCTCTCTCTCGGACACAAGGAACGAGCTGCTTCCCGGGCTGAGGGAAACTCCGATGAGTTGATTAAAGGTGCAGTGTGTAAGATTTGGTGACCTCTCATGGTGAAGTTGCATGTGGTGTCCATCACCTCACCTTCACCCTTCTGAGCATGCAGGAGAACCTATAGTAGACTTCAGATGTCATTAAAACTCCAAAGAGGTTTTTGTACGTCCACATTTACTCCTGTAAAAAACATGGTGGCCTACATAGAGAGCACCCCCCCCCCCCATGTAAATATACTTTAATGGGCGCATTTTAGGGAAATTGAAAAAAAACATTTACGTGATAATAGATTCATGAAATGTCTGAAATTGTTTTTTAATACTTTTAGAAGTGACAAAAATGATCAGAATCGTACACACTGCACCTTTAAATGGAAAATGGTCTGTATTTACATAACGTTTCATCAAGTCTTGAAGAAATCTCAAAACGCTTTACAGAACAGTTTACATTCACCCAGTCACTCAAACATTCACACTGTGCATCTATTTCCTGTACTTTGTATCAACGGTACAATGTGGGATTCAGTGTCTTGCCCAAAGACACTTCAGAATACGGAATGGGGGGGAGGCGGGAATCAAACCCCCTACAGGAAACAGCTCCTCTAAGCCCCTCAGCCACAGGTTAAGTCCCAGGAAAAAAAATGAGCCGACCAATTTGTGAGATGGGTCTCGAGCCGAATTCTGGGCATCACTCATCTCTTCAAATGAGACTTGTGGATGGAATCAAATTGGGGACATGCATAAGAATAACTAACTGCCACTTTGTGAGTGTGTGTGTGTGTGTGTGTGTGTGTGTGTGTGTGTGTGTGTGTGTGTGTGTGTGTTGACACGGACCAGTAGACTTAATGTCTTCATTAACGGTCTGGAAAACGCAGTTGATTGGCTCCGTGTGCTCTCGCATTGCCGCCCTGTGGTTAATTACGGACACACTTGCTCGTGATGTCACATCCCAGTGACCAGAGCTGAGATAATGACAACTGAGGTCACAGTGTTCAACTCTACCTGTCCACATTTGTATTCTGATCACTAGCCAGAGGCCGGACACGCGGGTACCAGCCGATGCTAATGGATGTATCGGTCACTGTGATATTGTGTGTGTCTGTGGTTCTGAGCATGCATGAGTATCTCTCATAGACTGTATACAAAGATGGACGTAGCGTCGGTGATGTCACCCATAGGTTTCTGCATGAGGTACCTTGTGGGCGGTTCTTGCAGATACTTGACTCCTCCTACTTCCTCGTTCATCTAAATACGGGCAAAGAGGCGGACCACGGGTCGAGCTGGGATGGGCCCATGGTGCTGTCGCAGCATCCACAGGCAGTCGACGAAGGTGTCACTCAAGAGGCCACGCCCCTTCATTATGAACAGTTTCAAATCTCGATAAAATGAAAATAAACGAGTAAGAAAAATCTATGGGGTTGACTCTCTTTTGGAAACAGCCTCAAGTGGCCACCCTGTGAACTGCACCTAGCATCGTTTGCTATGCCCTCTTGTACATCCAGGTAAAGGAAACATCAAGGTCGACCCATCACAATAAAATGTTCCAGCTGACCAATAGCATTTCAGACAGAGGCTGAAAAGAGGAGTTGGAGCAATACACATGAATTTGTTAACTGATCATCCAAGTATGTGAAATGAATAAACCAAATTAAAATTCTAACCTTAAACAAGAGCAGAACATATTTTTCATAAAATTGTTTAAATAAACAGTTGCAGATATGTCTGGTAAAATGTCTCAGCAAAAGTTAATTCATTGAAGTAAAGATAAAAAAAAAAACTTCAATAAAAGCTGCATTCATCCTTTTCAGGTGAATGTATGAAAGTAAGTATTCAGACCTTCAATTCAACCTTTCAGCAGTTTCCACAGATTCCTGATCCCCGTCAGACCTCTACCTGTGTTACCAGATATCCCTGCGATCCGGCGCGACCTTTCGCTTGGCCTTTGTTCAAAAGTTTTGAAAAGTCGTGCGAGCCTCAAGTGTCTCAAGTTGAGACTGAAAACAGGAGCTGTCTGACTCTCTGACAATCTGACGCCGCCCCCTGAAAACAAAACTATCCGTAAACAGACACTTATATAATCGACTGATATTGAAAAGTAATCTATTCCTCGTCCGTCCTTGTTGTTCGGACATGGAGCAGCTAAGGTAAGTGTTATCCTGCTGTGATCCATGGGACTAAGTGGATGATGACTCAGTGCAGCTTGTTCTCTCTGTGCCAGTTAATGGGGGGGGAGAAAAAGCCTAATTGGTGTGACCCAAATGCAAACAGTGTTGTGTCATCTGTCTCACTGCAGCAGCAGACAAAGTCTCACTGAAAAGCTTTCTGAAACTGACACTGATAAACCAGGCGTGAGAATATTAATTCCCTGGCAGGAGATAATTGAACAGTTGCAGTGCTGTTGGAGTCAGACGGACTTTAGCTCGAAGCTTGTTTAGGTTTGATGATTTATTTTCACCTTGTGTATTGACATTCACAAAGTATACGTCCAGCTAAAGGTTCATTAGACAACGTTTCCATTGGCGTTTAAAATCACTTTTTAATCAGCCAACCACCCACCCACCCAAATAAAACCAACCAACCAACCAACCACCCACCCACCCAAATAAAACCAACCAACCAACCAACCAACCAACCACCCACCCACCCAAATAAAACCAACCAACCAACCAACCCCCCACCCCCCCCAATAAAACCAAACAAACAACCCACCCACAAAACAAACAACTAC
>JAFBJT010108739.1:48291-61437 GCA_016785325.1 Chascanopsetta lugubris
ACTCTATGAATAACATAGTGTACATATATAGTGATAAAAAACTCAGGGAACAAACATGCATGTGCCTCCTGCTAACATCAGACAGAAACGCTAGGAATAGAGTAAATTATAAAAGTGCTGAATAAACAAACCTGTGTTGCTTGTGTCGAGATGCTGTAAGATGGGCTACATCACCAGCATAGCATAGTAGCTAATGTTAGCCCGGCTGACATTAGCTCAGTAATCAGACCACGATCAACCTAAAAAAACGAACACAGATGCCGCGACGCTGCAACGATAACTCGGGTGTCGATTGATGTTTTTAGACATTAGTAATATTGTAAATTTACTAATATAAAAGAACTTGTCTCTTCTCAGTGGCTGCTTGAGGCTGTTGAGGCCATGGGGCAGTCATTGTGTTAGGCTGTTGAAGTCATGGGGCCACTGTAGCTCTGAAAGGGAGGGGCTGAGCCGGAGCACTTGCAGTTAGTTGTAATATTTAAGCTTCACCACCACATGGCACTAAAAATCCCACACTACACCTTTAAATGTCACCATGAAAGACTGAGGTTGTGACAAAGACAGGTCATGTTCATGTTCCTATTCCTGTGCTGAATAGACATACAAGCCAAGCAACACTGCACAGACAAACTAATACTCTGGTGCATGCTGGTGTGTTTAACTGGCTATTTCTGGTTATCTCTTCTATAGTCTCTCTCTCTCTCTCTCTCTCTCTCTCTCTCTCTCTCTCTCTCTCTCATATCTCCATATGTTAAGGGATTTATACGCAAGTATATGAAACATATGCTGGATATTCAAACTCTTCTTCTGATTTGATGTGCTATTAATATTTTTCCTTCAAGTCAGGAACCAGTTATTTTAAGTATTTGGCCAATATATAAACGATTTTAGCATTCTGGTGTTTGCATCTAGCTAAAAAACACTGCCCATGTTGCACTGACCAATGAGTTGACAATGTTGACATGTCTAATGTTGCTCCACCCACATCCATGAGCAGTTAACCCTAGACATGTAACTCCTGACCTTACCTCTTCAAACTCACAGATCATTATACACCACCATCATTGGTGGGATGTACTAATCATCACTCCGCTAAGGAGAGCTGCATTTCATGAATTCAAGCAGCATCATGAAAAAGTTATCCCATAACTTCATAATGGGCAACTTAAGCGGAATATTAACTTCCCGGTGCTTGGAGGTGCTAATGTAATGTAGCCTACCTCGTTAGTCTTCACTGTGCCACCTGACTGCTACGCTTGAAGTGATAACGAGCTGTGAGTTCCACACAAGCAAAACAGGGATCCTCCTGCATGGAGATCAGGAACAAACAATTAACCTGCAGGTTAGTATCCATAATATATGTGAAGGTGTTGACTATGTACAGTACATGTACCCCTTTCTGTGTGACAGATAGCTGCAGATATAAACATTTTTATACAATATTTTGCCTTACTACTTAATGGCATAGGTTCAAAAAGAGCATCACACAGCTGCTGCAGATTAGTCAGCTGCCCATCCATGATGGCAACCTTCAACTCCACCTCATCCCTAAGATGTTCTATTGGATTGAGGTGTGGTGACTGTGAAGGCATTTGAATAATGTTAACTCTTTGTCATACTCAAGAAACCAGTTTGAAATGATGGGAGGTTTGTGACATGATCAATTATCCCACGGGAAGTTGTTTTTCAAATGTTTTTCAGTCCCTTTTTTTCCCCATGACCCTGTCAACACTGATAATTGCATCAAGTTGTTACAATGTGATTGGCTGATTAGATATTAGCTTTTACATGTCTAATCACTGGGGTTTTCTAGTAACAGCACAACTCGTCTCATAACCAATAGAAAATTATCATAAATTCCACCCTGCCCATGTGCCTGATTACAAATGCAGGGATTTGTGACAGAAATAATTTATCAAGATAACTCGATGACATCGTTAGGCTAATTTATAATTTATTGAGTCATTAAAATGATCTTAACTTGCCAGAGGGTATAAGACTGTCTGAGCCAGTATCTCTCTCGTCAACGTTTATTGCACCAGGTCACATATCCCGAGTTAACCTGACCTGTTTACTGTTACTGTTCATGTAAAATGCATTATGTAAAATATGTTATGTTATGTTAACATTCTTATAGAAATAGCATTAAAACCATTGTGACTGCATTGATTTAACTTAGAACATGAATGGTGACACTCCACACTGATAACATGTGAATAGTCACTTTCTACAAATTGGACATAGGATAAGTGGCCGCAGAAGTTTCTAGAACATTTTGTGCCTGTGGGATGAGCTCTGCCAACCCCCCCCCCCCCCCCACCCGTTGAATGGCTGGCAGGGTAATTAACATATCCCCAGCATCGGCGGCTAGCGCTCAAGGCTAAAGTGATCTGTGGAGACCATGCTGCAGCTGTAATGAAGTCCAAGCACTTCCACGCCGACAGAGTGGAGAAGAAGAAAATGAAACTTAGAGAGTCCGAAGAGACGCCCAGAAGATTCAGGAGGTATTAAGAAACTTTCCTGAAATATGCTGAATAGAAAAATAGACTGATTTCAATGGAGCTTTGGCCTTTTGGTCTACATTCATATCACATGACATTTCAACTGTAAATTAGTAATAATATATGTGTGTATATATATATATATATACTATAAATTTATATATTGGGTGTGTAATGATATATTGTGCCACGATATATCGCGATATGGAAACGTGGCGATATGTGACGGTACAGTGAAAACCTGTACTATGATATCCGATATATCATATTTGTCTCGTCCACAGGGGCGTTGACAAGGTCTCAATTTGCGCCGGTCACGCATCAATACGAGAGAGAGCAAGAGAGAGAGAGAGAGAGAGAGAGAGAGAGAGAGAGAGTGTGCCAGAACGTCACTCTGTCACTGCGGCGCACACACAGAGGCCCACACCCACACACACACACACACACACACACACAGACTCCGCTCCTGTTCAAACTTATTAAACATTGTACAATCATTATCCAAACCAACAGTCCCCATAGCTCAACTAAGGGAGCACACGCAGTTGGTCTACACATACACATACACCTACACACACACACACACACACACACACACATATATATATGCCTGACAGTTCCATTGACTTCCATTGAATTCAAAATGGCGGCCTCCATAAGAGGCAGGTGTATGTCATTATGTCATGCTCTTTCTCGGCTAGATGTTGCTAAAAATTACACACTGTCCCTTAAAAATATATCACTATAATATCGTATCTTTATTGTGACCTCCATATCGCGTATCATACCATATTGTGAGATTAGTCTATCGTTACACCCCTAATATATATATATATATATATATATTCATCCAGCTCCGCTGTAACACTATAAAGGGACATTCCTACCATTTACAATCAGCACAGCTTTGGGGGACAGATGTACCATCTGCATTGTGTTTCACATAATGACTTACTCACTCAAGTCACTTCATTCATTGTAATCACTCTGATAGCTTGAGAATATGTAACTAGAGAGGGATCTCTAGATGTCTTTATTTTATTCTAAATGTTTTTTTCTGCAGGTATATTTTGTCTTTCTAAATCAGAAACAGCAGACCCACTCCCAGGCTCCAAATGCTTCCTTCCACGTTCCTTCTCCTCTTATTTACATGAGTGGTTTTTATTTTAGGGTATTCTTCTCTTCTCTCAAGTAAATAATTGCTATAAATAAATACTTCAGGAGGAAAAAAATCTTATTCCATGTTACTTAAATTTGCTACTATATATCATCTGACATGTTTGGCTGTGGTCGAGCTCTTCTGTTGCAGAAAAGCTCTCATCTGTCCTCCCAGTCATGTCCCACGATTCCAGCTGTCAACGTCTCACTTTCTCATCCATCATATTCTATGATGAGTGATCCAACGGAGCATAGTTTATTTGAAGGTGACCTCCCCTCCCGGTATCTGCTCCTATCAACTTGTCAGATAAGGTAGGGTGGGGGAGTTGTTTGTCAGTCTCCTGGCTGATGGCTGAAAAGGCTTTGCTTTTTTCCTTCCAATGGTTTGTCTTAATTGATTAATTTATTGATTAATTTAAACTCTTGACATTTTTCTTCTTCAAATAGAATTTGTAGCTCATTATTGAGTGAGTATTTCTGCCTTTTCCTTATGTTTCCTCACGTGGATACCAATGAAGCTTGTTTCTCACTTCATGATTTCAGTCATGATCAAAGATATGTTGCATTTTCTTTACCCACAATGCAACTGTGTTGTGCTCAGGGATCAGGCCATGGTGAAGCTGCATGTTGTCTCCATCACCTCCCTCACCTTTTTTGAGCATGCAGGAGAACCTATGGTCGACTTCAGTTATGTTTGGTATGTCCACTCTGGGCTACTGCAAAAAACAGGGCTGCCCCCATAGAGAGGACCTGCTCCTCCTGTAAATATACATTAATGGGCTTACAAGTTTATTGAACAAATTATTAACAAGAAACTAAGTGACGTCTATCTATGCTATAAACCATTTTTGAAATTGCTTAATGCTATTTTAAATTAAACAGAATAATGAAATTAACTAGAATATTATAGATATTTTCTATAGCCCAGAAGCATTGCTACGGTCATAGGATGTTATTTGGATGTTATTATGTAATAACCTGGGTGGGGGGTGATGCTTGGGACCATATTGAAGTGGACACAGTGACACAGTGGTGAGTTCAGTCCAGTCCTTCATTTCACTTTTCTCTGTGTCCTCCACAAGGACAAACTGTTCCTCTGAGAACGCCCCCCCCTCCTCCAATCACCTATATTGTTTCAGGTTCTAACCCTCACGTTATCTCTCTCTCTGTCCAGCCAACACAGTCCAGACGAGAAGACATCCATGTTCTGCTGCTTCTCAGGCTGCACACAAGCTAATTCAACAAAACGAATAATATGTTTGGGCTGTATCAAGCAATGATTCTCAACTGGTCGTTCGGGACTCAAAAGTGGGTCGTAGACTCATTCACAGTGGGTCGTGGGCCTTTGACTCGAACAAATAGCTATGCTTTTATTTGGAAGGGGATTTTTAATGCATCAGAGTGTCGTCCATTCATACTCCTTAACAGTGGGTGGCGATAAAGCCCGGTTATGCTAACATACACCAGCAATTTCACAGGTAGTAGAAAACCAGCATTGTTTACACATGCTAATTGATCAAAGACAAGTATATTGATTTGGGTCGCGGCTCGTCATTAAGGGGGAGATGGTGGGTCCCGAAGCTATACCTGTTAAGAATAGTGATGAGTCTGCATTTCTGCCCCTTTAAGTCAGTCACAGTCTGCTGTCAAAAGAAATGTGCAATTCAAGAAGTTACACCCCAGTCCTTCTTTTGAAATGGAACATTTATAGTGCAATCAACTAGTGATGTGTCGGTCGCGAACAAACCGGCTCCAAGAGCCGGCTCTTTGAAGTGAATAACAGGAGCCGGTTCCCCGTTCGGAGCCAATTGGGAGCTGATTCATTTTTTTCTCATCTTCTTTCTGTTAAAAACGGACATGATTGATTTGATTAAATACGATTTTATACACATTCACTTTCACTACAATGGTGGGTCAGTGGATAACAACAATGATTATGATATTTGGGATCTGGGATCAAGTCCTGGCTTTGAACATACATTTGTAGAGGTAATTTTATTTTTTGAGTTGTGGCGTCGGAGCACAGGGGGAGGGGAGGAGTTACACACACACAGTAGAGCTATGCACTAGAAGGGGTAAGGGAAATGAATTAAACAGAGTAAAGTCTGGACACATTTTAATGTGCGTGATAGGACAAAGGCAGAGTGTAGACAATGAATTGTAGCACCATCCGTCTCCTCAGAGAGAATCTTCTCCAAAACAGGGCAGATCATTCAAAACAGAAAGGAGAAACAGGATCAACCACTCAAAGCTCAGACACTTGGTTTTATTTGAATGCCAATCTTCACTAAAGACACAACTGTTACCTGGATGCTGCTTTTTTTGTTGTTGCACTCTTTAATTTCTATGTTTTGTTGATGTTGTGTTGTTTGACTGTAAATAGTTAGAAATGTACATGCAGAGATTTGACCTTGTTGTCTATTTAGATGGGTCTTTGTTTTTGTATTTCCTAATTTTTTTGTAGCCGTTCAATTAGGATTTAAATAAAGCCATTTCAATGCTAAACATTTGATATAATGTACGTTTTTATGTTAGTAATTAATTTCACACAATACACATAATTTGGTAATAAGTTTATGCTACAAAAAAATCTGAGGAGCCAATTGGGAGCCAAAAGAGCAAGCTCTTTTTAGTGAGCCGAGCCAAAAGAGCCGGCTCTTTTTAGTGAGCCGAGCCAAAAGAACCGGTTCCCTCAAAAGAGCCGAAATTCCCATCCCTAGTTAAGAACCACTGGTATAAAGCATATGTGGAGATGCAATTCAGGACTGAAGTTTTTCTTTTATTATATTTGCATGTTATTACTATACATTTTAATCATGTGATTTTCACTCAGGATGTAAATTCATACATCTAGTCTAAGTGTCAACAAAATGAATTCTGATACTGCACAGTCTGAAGACACTGAGGGATCAACCTTCTTCTTCACATTCACACAGGAATGCACAGGTCAGTCAGTGACAATGTCTCATTTACACAGATTTTGTCATACACTATATGTAATTGATCACACGCATTAATCCATTCGATTTTGACAAATAACGAATGTTTGTGACCATGAGTTACTGCATCACTGCAGTACTCCAGCATTCACTCGAGCTCTGGCCCCAAGGCATGGGGGATATATTTGTAACTGATTGGCTCACACGGGGCATTCATCATCCCTTTGGGAACATATATATCCTTACTGCTTTATTCCCTAAAGCAGAGGGGAACAACAAAGCGAACCAAAACCCCAGCTGCTCTGAACGTCATAGATAAAAATTTCATCCATCTCTGAGCCTCTAAATTAGCTGCTACGTCGCCTCATCCTGAAATACAAAACAACTTGGAGCTCTGCTGCCGATGGGTTTCATGGCCAGCTTTGGGCTGCAGGTGTAGGATTCCACCCTCACAGTTGAGTTATCATGCATCATTGAATGAAGCCGATGGGGGACCACCCATTTGTTTTGCTGCTGCTATTGTTTACGATCAATGCAATCTCCACTTGTCGCTCACAGGCACACACAGACACACACACACACACTGATACACACACACACACACACACACACACACACACACACACACACACACAAACTGACTCACACATGTACGCACACTCTCATAGTTAGAGCCGATGAGGAGAGCCTTGCTTTAAGATGAGTGACGCTGGTCAGTTAGTTGCGATATGTAAGTCCACCATCAGATGCCTTGAAATCCTATGGACTGAACCTTTAACACATTTCACATAACTCATTGTTTGTGTGTGTGTGTGTGTGTGTGTGTATGGTTACATAAGTCATTGTGTGAAGCCATTGTGTGAAGTGTATAGATGGATAGATGTCGCTCTGTTGCTCTGATGTTACTCTGAAGAGTTGTATTTAAAAGTAGGCCTCTCATTACATCCATGACTGTTCATATAGATTTAGTGTGGGTGTGTGTATGTGTGTGTGCAGCTTTGAAGAGTGTGTGTCCCAGAGGACAGACAAGAGCGCTAGGACTGAATTTAAATGCAGGTCATTGTGCAGCTTGTAGATTCAGGTTGTGCTTCTCTCTCTGCCACTCAGTCGGTGCTCAGGTTGGAAATCCCTCCAACATGGCACGCATACAGATAAAATCTAATAACTTCCTCCCTCCCAGCACGATCCAAGCTCGTTGGCTCTAAGGGGGCTCATGGTGCACCCGGCATACTTGCCAGGTGAATCCTGCAAAACACTGTTTCCCACACTTTGATATTTTCACTGAGGACTTTTTGTCCGTTTGCACAGGGACAAAGCTGACAAGGTCACTGAGATAATTAGATTGATGTGGGAGTGCGTACGGCCATCAGCTTCTTATTTAATTCCTCTGACTCACTTATTAGGCTCGGAATCAGGTCTTTAATTATTTTCAGCACCGGCTAATTAAGGATGGAAGTATGGTGTGAATGAAAATAAATGAAAGGTGGTCATCAGCTCGGGCTTTTTGATTCTAGTGATGGGAGTTTCGGCTCTTTTTAGAGAACCGGTTCTATTGGCTCGGCTCACTAAAAAGAACCGTCTATTTCAGCTCCCAGTCGGTTCCTCAGATTTTTTTCTTGCTTAAATTTATTACCAAAGTATGTGTATTGTGTAAAATGAATTACTAATGTAAAAACATAGATTATATCAAATGTTTATTATTTAAATGGCTTTATTTAAATCCTCATTGAACTACTACAAAGATGTATTATAATAATATATTATAAAACACAAAAACAAAGACCCATCTCAACAGACAACAACTATGCAAGATGGTGATGGGGACACCGGCATCCCAAGTCTCAAGCCACGAGTGATCTGGCGGTGGATCCTGAATGTACGGGCGAGCCGTGATGAACCCGGAGATCTAACGGACTTAAACATTTACATTTATAAGGTGTGTACTGTTATTGAACATTATATGTACCGGTAACATCTATTGTACGTCTGTACGTCCCATCCTGGGAGTCGATCCCTCACCTGTGACACTCCCTTCAGGTTTCTACCCCCCCCCCCCCCCCCCCCCCCCCCCCCCTACACCCCTCCCCGTTAAAAGGCTTTTTTCCCCAGTAGATCCCCCCCATCCCCCCGCCCCTTGCTGAGGGTCTAAGGACAGAGAATGTTACCCTCCCTGTGAAGCCCTGTGAGACAAACTATGATTTGTAAATAAAAATTGATTTGATTTGATTTGATCAAGAAGGTCAAATCTGTATGTAATTTTTTTAACCGTTTACAGTCAAAAAACACATCAACAAAACACCACACAAAAAAAAAATTTAAAAAGTGTTAAATAAGAAAAAGCATCATCCAGGTAACAGTTGTGTCTTTAGTGAAGATTGGCATTCCAAAAAATCAAGTGCCTCAGCTTTGAGGGGTTGATCCTATTTCTCCAAGCCATATCACCCACATCATTCAATGATCTGCCCTGTTTTGGAGAAGACTCTCTCTGAGGGGACGGATCTTGCTACAATACACAGTCTACACTCTTGTCCGTTGTACTGTCATGCACATTATAATGTGTCCAGACTTTACTCCGTTTAACTAATTTTCCTTACCCTTTTGTAGCGCATGTAGTTTTTGTCACTACACTGTTCCCTGTCTCCCTCCCTCCTGCTTGTGTGTTACTGTGCTGTGCTCTGTGTGTTCTGCTGTGTGTGTATGACCCCTCCCCTCCCCCTGCGTTCCGTGTGCTGTGCAGAGCCGGCTCACCCATTATGCGATATAGGCAGATGCTATGGGTGGCGTGCAGGGGGTGCCACAACAAATCACCTTGAATTTAATTATACAACCCTCAAGAGCACGAACATCCCTACCCTAGTCTCAAACCTGGGTCTCCTACTTCAAAGTCAGCAGCATTATCCATTGACCCACCAATGGAATGAGACGTTTGTGCGTAAAATCTCGTGTACGTTGCTACATTGGGAGAGCCGGCCCTGGTGCTGTTTGTGTGTGTGTGTGTGTGTGTGTGTGTGTGTGTGTGTGTGTGTGTGTGTGTAACTCCATATAAGCAAATGTGGGAAAATCAAATGAGGCTGGTGTGGCCTTTGCACTGTATCCTTTATTTTGCTGAAATGGAAGTGGATTAAAGGTGCAGTGTGTAAGATCTATTGGTGAAGTTGCATGTCATATCCATCACCTCACCCCTCCCATTGGAGCATGCAGGAGAACCTATGGATGCTCTCATTGAAGCTCAAATGATGTTAGCACATCCACTCTGGGCTATTGTAAAAACATGGCGGCCCCCGTAGAGAGGACCCGCTCCTGATGTATATATTTATGGGCTAATTTTACGGTAATGTAAAAGCAAGTCATACATTGAACTGATTATACATTTGTAAAAATATCAGCATATACTTGTTTTGTGATAAAAAATTGACCAAAATCATACACATTGCACCTTTAATTCAGGTCATAACCACTACTGCCCTCACAAATTACAGGTGCAGAAATGTATACCAGTTCAAATAAATGTCCACATAATCAAGTCCATGGTAAATACTGTGAAACTCCAACCAAATGTTTTTTAAAGGGATATTATGCAACTTTCTGAAAAACAAAGTCACATGTAATGGCCTGCAGACTTTTACAAAAGCTAAAACTGGAGACATGTCCTGACTCACTCAGTTGCCATTCTCAATCTGTGTGCAGCTTTTATCTGAAGTGACTCAGTTTGCATTTTCCCAGAAAAATGTTGTGAAGTGACTACTTTATATCAAAGCTCAGCATAAAGCTCTCTGTAGGTGGATGATCTCCCTGTTTTCGATGCACTGCACCTCTAGCTCCATTTGAATTGCTGAGCCAGTCCAAAACATGCATGGGCGACAGTTCAGACATGTGTAACCAGCCAGTGTGTAGGGCTTCATTTAAAAACCTATCACGGAGGTTGACTAATTGTGTGCTGTCAGTGTGACATTGGTTACTTCCAGCTCAGCGAAGCTAAAGATCAGTAATTATGGCATTTTGCTTGTGTCAAGGTTTAGATTAGCGGGTCATTGGACAATTTCCCTTCTGATATTATTGTCCATGTTCCACGGTGACACTGTGATGTCGGATCAGAAGAAGCTCCACTGCTCCTTTCCTTCCAAAAACAAAGACGCCCTGCTGCAGATACCTCATCTCCCTCCACCAACCTCCCCCCCACTCCCACAGTCCATAATTCCACCACCGACTGTCACTTTCAAAACCCCTTTTGATGTGATATTTCCATCTGCTAAGAGTAATCTTCTGAACAGTATCTTTAGGATCTCTTTCCCCGTGGCCGTGCCTTTATCCAATCTGCTGTTTATAACAAAACCATTTTTACTTTAGGCCCCAATTAGGCAGCTTAGCTGGCTCGTGGCAAACAAATGACCGTCTGTGGTCTGAATGGATTTTAATTTCTAACAGTGGAAGAACTGCTGCCGAGTTTTGCTGTGTTGCACCGATGAATAATTGAAGATGTTTACCAATAGGTTTGTCTGCTTTAACCTTGTAATCACCCCTGCTAATTCAAATCAGGCTTTTCTGCCTGAGGTCACATTTCCATCAGACAAGAGACGCATCATTTGTCTGAGATCAGTTGGGCAGCACCAAGGCCAAACACTCCAATCAAGCTGCAGTTCTGCAGTTGGGACCTGTGAACATTTGCATGGCAACTGCAAGTCAACACCTTGCTCTCATTTGAATTATCAGCCAGTGCTCTAGAAGCTGCAAGTCCTCTCATCATCCATATTTAGTGTAAAGGTGCTTATTGTCATGACTAGACAGTGCAAGGCGTTCATTTCCTCCTCCTATTAACCATGCATGGGGTTGTTTGCATGCAGCTCTTTTTCAAATGATTTAAGTCAGATGACATCAATAGCAACTCTGCAATTTTTTAGATTGTGTTTTCCATTATACCCCCCACTGTGCACAACATCCATGGGCACTGATGTCGCACTGTATGTGTACAACCCCTGGGAAACGTGATTATGGAGACACTCATCCTCCTTGTTCTGAAATAGCCTGGAGGTAGCTATGACATAGAAGCATTATCACGGCCCTCTTATTTTCTAAGCTGTGACATAAACACTTTCATGTCCACAGTTGATGCGGGGGAGTCATTAACACATGTGGAGGATGGCATTCAACCAAAGTGTGTACATTTGATAGTAATCTGGAGATCTGTCATAAAATGGGCTTGAAAGCCAACAGATTGCTCATTGTGTGTCACACTTCGTAATTTCTCCTTCAAATTTCAGACCAAGAACAAGCTGTATTCTTCAGATCTGTGGCAATAATTATTTTTGATACAACATGCTTTATTAAAATGTAGACTTGGCACCAATAAGGATTTGATATTTGGAAAGATGAGAGGGTGGAGGGTCATACAAAATGGATACTCTTGCTGAAGTTTAACTAGAAAGTACTGAATTTAGAATAAATATGTTTAAGAAGCCTCCAATTTGTCAAAAACAAACTTGTTCATATACACACACACACACACACACACACACACACACACACACACACACACACACACACACACACACACACATATATATATATATATATATATATATATATATATATATATAATAGGTAAAAAGCAGGTAAAAAATTATGTTGTTTTAGCAAAAAAAAACTGATGCAATTTGACAGAAATCTTGCACACTTGATTGATCTTCAAAAGGTAGAATCCTCTCATTTCTACAAGATCAATCTTCCAAAAGTGTGCATTACATTTACCCTGCTGCCTCGTATATAACGGCGTGGTACTGTACCCATTCAGCTCAGCTTAATCATGGCTCTGTGTTCACCACAAAAGGACTGAAAGTGCTGACAGCCTGTTGGTTGATCCCTTCAAGACGTCTCTAAAAATGTGGCTTAATTATAACCTCTTTTGATCAGCTCACTCTGTTTGTCTCAGTCTAGTTCTCTGTGAGTGCAGGGAGTGTCATGTGTCTGCCTGCCCTGCCCACGGTTTGACACTCATTTGAAATGCAGATTTCTCTTCTTCCTCTGTAGTGTTTTAAATGTTGTGAACTGTAAACAAGAGGCTTTGAGAAAGATCATTATCTTAAGTTACTTTAGATTTCTCAGATGGGATAGACATAATTATTTAGCAATCAAAAAAAGGTCAGCATTGACTCAGTACTTGAAGTTTGTAATCTATGCTGTAAGGTTTTTGCTGTATCTCCTCACAGAGAGATGGAGACTATCGGGACACACGTCGAAAACACATTATTCTGATCAACCATTATTATTCCACCCTCTATCAGCTGGTGGATGGGTCACCTCGTAATGCGTCCGAGCACTTTCCTCCATCTTTGCTTTCAGAGTTTGATGCCCTAACCTTTCATCTGTTCCCTGCCATCTTCCGCACACATGTTAGTGCCACCGATGCGTGAAATTATAAAATCACTAATGACACTTTCCTTGCATAATGGCATCCCTGGAAATGGTGCTTACAGCTGCCAGTGCTTTGATCGAGGACTGTAGTGTGTGTGTGTGTGTGTGTGTGTGTGTGTGTGTGTGTGTGTGTGTGTGTG
>JAFBJT010108739.1:66966-77137 GCA_016785325.1 Chascanopsetta lugubris
AGTATTTGCTGACAATAGAAAATGATGATGAAGTCCGATGCAGAAATATTTTGGCTGGGTGAAGATGCATAATGATAAAGGATGGTTGCAGCAACGATAGGTTTACTGGATAAATTGATATTTTAAAAGTGAGTAGGCAGTGTGGTTACGAATCTGATGATGACAACACATCAACACACACACAGTACAACAAACTGACATGAGGAGCATTTTTCCGTGTGTCAAATATTTATTTTCACTGAAACATGGCGGGAAGATGCTCCTTTGGCTATTTGCATAATTGCTTAAAACAGTTCAAACATGGGCGACTTTACCCAATGTACATGTTGAATACTTTTTTTTTCCCTTTTCGGGTTAGTTCTTCTGTTCAGGGTATATTGTTGTATTGTTTCTAATTGGTTTCCAAGCAACTGCCACAACTGACAGCTGAGACTGACTCATGATTGGTTCATCACATTTATCAGCATTATTTCTGTATTGTGCTCTTTTGCCAAAAAAACAAAAAATGACATTGTATTTTTTTTCTTGCAAGCATGGTTATGAAAAATGAATAATGGACAGATCATATTTTTTTAACATACACAATGGTGTATAGATTGTGATTCACCCAAACTATAAATACATTATGCAATTTAAGCATATTTTATTTGTGCATCTATGTAGCAATATTCCCACCACATATAAGCATTACTTAATTGTAACCAATGAGACAACTGAGACAACTCACTGGCTATGGCCACAATAGCCAAAAACACAAAATGGCAACTGATGTTTGGACTCTGCTGAGCTCTAACCATATCACAATACCACTTTTTCGCCAGAAGGTGGTGCTTTACTTTTTGCTTTTGCAGAACAATTCCATTTCTGCAGTTCCATTCCTTGATAGTGGCCCAAATGCACACGATGGTAGCGTTCAAATACGTGTAATTTTGGCTTTATGTCTGGATAGTGGGAGGAGTCAGTGATACAATCAAGTGATGTGATGGTTGTCACTGTAGAGCTCTAGACTTGTTATGAAGTTAGTAATAAAAAAAAAAAGCTTCAGTGCTCCACTGTGTGTTGGATCAGGCCTCAGATGCTCAGATGGAGTTCACATCCTGGCATCAACATGCAGCGCAAACCTGAATCATGAGTAGGTAGGAGACAGAGACCTCGGGATATGCCCATCACTTGATGACTGAACTCTCTAAGTCTCTATCTCAGCCTCCTAGGTTGTCACGCGTTGACAGGAGACTTATGGTTTGTCTGGGGGCCACTGAAGTCAGAGCTTGTCAAGCTCGACTCCTCGAGGGTCTGCTGAATTGATTCAGCTGAGGCATATCACGGGTGATGTTTACCTGGCGCTGTGACAGTTTAACAGGCGACTGAGTAGCAGAACCGATAGATTAGAACAGGCATGTCAAACATACGGCCTGCGGGCCGGATCCGGCCCGCCGGATGATTTCATCCGGCCCGGGCGCATGTCACGGAAAAGCGAGTCTCTAGCGTAGGAGTTGGCAACCTCTGACTTTTCGCGGAAAATCAACACAACAAACTACTAATGGTAGATATACGCATGTATTGGGCGTCTTTTACTTTGAAGGGGATGTAAGCAGGATCCGACCACATAAGTTCCTGCTTAATTCCCCTGTGCCACGCGCAGCGCAGATCTTCGGTGAGTGTTGTCCAATTACTGTGACTGACATGCTGGAGGTATCTCACCCACGGCAATGTCACATACACTCATGGTGCAACCCCCCCCCCCCCACAACAATGGCTGAACCCACCCGAACACCGCAGCATCAGTACATGGAACAGGAACAACAATAACAACTGTGCATATGTCTCTGTTTTGAACACAAAACGTACAACCAAATAACAAAGTTATAGATGACCCCACTGCAAAGCATGCTGGGAAACCCCATGCAGCTCCGGAGCCGCGGGTTGCCGACCCCTGCTTTAGCGTCAAGCCTACATTTGTAGCCTACATATTATAATTACGGATCACAACACATTTATTCACAAACAATAGAATTGATTAAAATAAAATGATTCGTTTATTAAATACAGTTGAATAAATACAGTTTTAAACCACTGAACCAACTCACCACACTAAACAAAGTGGGAGGAAGAAATGAAGAAATTATTTTTGCCTTTTTGACACTTTGAAAAGGAACATTTATGGAACAAAAAACAAAACAGACCAAACAACTTTGTAGGCTGGACCTACAGGGGCTGAGAATTATATACAATAAACCCGATTAATCTTATTTTCAATTTGTAAAACAAAATCCACATTTTTCCCCTTCTCCCTCTCTCACTGCACTCCTGCAGTGCTGCTGCTGGCTCCTGAAACTTGGCATCTCTTTTCTTTCACGAGTGCATCAATATTAGGTGTCAAACCCTGAGTAGCAGCACATTTAACAATGTCATTGAGATGTTTATTAGTTAACCTCGAGCGCTGCTTTGTTTTATTATTGTTCATGATGGAGAAAACCTGTTCACAAAGATAGGTGGTCCCAAACATAGATAAAACCTTTGCAGCCATGGCTGTTAATTTGGGGTACTGTGGCACAAGATGCTGATAAAACGTGTCCCATCGCATCGTCAAAGTGACACGACACCATTCGCAGAAAACCTGCTGTTTATAATTTCATGGAAGGAAACAGACGAGCCGCCATCCAGCGCAGCAACCTGAGTGATGTGTTCAGGGTCCAGCTAATCACTCGCAGGGTGAATAATAGAATAGTGGTATTGTTTTTGACAAATGAACAAAAATTCTGACAGCAAAATAATACACATATTCTTGAAGAGGATAAAGCAAAACTGTTTTAACTGTTTTTAAAAAGTTCACAGGGAAACAAACTCCGTCTGTAGTTTGGGGAAAAGTGTCTCAGGTACATTTTAATGAGTGTTTTTTTTATATTCCATGTTTTTATGCAACTGGTGCCAGTCAAAGTCCCCCATGGTGAGGGCGAGGGTTGACCTTTGACCTTTCATTCATTCATCCATCCATCCATCCAGTCATTTCAGACAGTGATGAGCCCGGACTGAGTAGAACTACTTCAACAGCGATGCTAAATTAATAGTTTCATCAGAAACTGACTTTTCCATCAGACTCTTTGGTGGATAAACATTTTCGAGTGTGTTTACATCCATTCAGTCACCAGAGCATCAACATGAGCTCATGCACTTAAATATAAACATGATAGATTTTATGATGTGAGACTGGGGGGCGGGGGGGGGGGAGATTCCCAGAACATTACTGGACAAAAGTATGCGGACGCCTCACGGCTCACAGACATATGTCAGAGATAGTAACTCACTCTGCTCCACAACAGCCTGCAGCTGTTTTCTCCCATTAAACATGAGGGGGAACATCGGCCACTGATGTCGGCACATCAAGCTGCTTCCACTCGGTCCCTGAGGTGATGGAGGAGGATCAGATCAGAGCAGGATCCTCCGGTTCCTCCAGAGCAAAGTGGGAGAACCACTTACCCATGATGGAACCACCGCCATGAAACGGGACTGGAGCAGACACCCTGCTGCACGGCCAAAGCCTCAAATATCATCACACCCTCTGCGGAGGAATTAAGGATTGTTCCCCCCAGAGGTCCAGTTTGCACTTATTTGCTTTCCAGCAGGAAGAAATGAGGAGATCGATACGAGTCTCTCACGTATCCATTCAATATGAAGCGCTCGCCGGCAGCAGCAGGTTTAACTTTGGCCTCGTGTGATCGGCGACACTGGGCTCTGCACAAACCATTAGATCCCAGGCTTTCAATTTCCTCCATGTTTATGTTTGGTTGAATCTGCCAAAAAACAACTAGGCACTGAAAGTACAATAGTATTCTCAGAGGTGTCATGTGAGTAACTCCCAGCAGGGGGCAGAGCATCTTGTGTTGTATGATATTATGTGATGTAACTCCTGGATGTTAGACATTCTGACCGAAGTATTGTAGAATGACAGAGGAGGTGGACGCCCTCAGAAACACCTCTCATCTATTTCCATCCCATCTCCCCCCGAACACTGTGTTTACTGCAGCAGACAGTCAACTCTCAAAGCTACAGGTGTCTGCTGTCAGATCCAACACCTTTACACATGCATCATCATCATCACCATTAAAAAAAACATACCTGAGACCAAAAGGAGCCATCGTGATGAATGTAGGGTTACGTCTGACCACTGGAGGGCAGCAAACAGACGTCCAGCTCACTGTCAGAAGATGGCGAAGGGGAAGAAAAGATCGAATTTAGTTTTAGCATTTTTAGCGGCTGTTGCAGTGCAAGTCAGTAACACGCATGTCACATGGCACATGTGTATTGGCAGACAAATAAATAAACGAATAAATAAATAAAGTGTTACTGATGCCGATACGCCCCTCGTGGTGCATGATCATGTGCTGGATTAGTCTAATCTGATGTGGAAAGATGTTTTGAAAATGAGATTAGATACCAGAAGAAATAAAGAACAAATAATCTTTCTGGAATTTGAGAATCCCACCTGGTTTTGTGAACAAAGCTTCATGATGAGTTTGCGTCATATGAAAAGTTATGCTCGGATTTCCACGTATAATCCGAGGTTTTGAAGTGAGATTATGGATTATGGGTAGAGAAAGTGCCGCCTGACATTCACGGAGGGGAGCACATTCGGGGGCAAAGAGCCAATGACAGAGATGATACAGCCACAGAGCCACAGCCACGATAATAACCTTTCCCAGCAGTCACACAACGACAGTCACTGATGCATCTGCGCGCCACGCCGCCATGTTGGATCAAAGTGAATAATCGCCAGGCGCCGTCTACTCTTTATTTCTGGCCCCTTGTGACTCGGAAACGAGAAGTTTGTCCGCGCGCCTCCTTCCAGCTGTTCCGAGGCTCCGGCTCCTCTTCACTGTGATTACAACGGAGGGGGAGTGTTGATAAGGAGGAGGACGTGTAGAGAGCGAGCGAGCCAGCGAGCGAGCGAGCGATAGAGAGAGAGAGAGAGAGAGAGAGTGATGGAGGAGAAATGGGTTTGATCTTGAAGCAGCAGGCGTGGGAGTCCTCGGGGGCCTCGGCTTCTTAAAAGGCGCCCGCGGCCCCCCGGGGAAGAACTCCCTCCCTCTCCCGCGTCTTCATCGCCATCTCCCGCCGCCCCCGCCACTCAAGATCAATTATGATTGACAAGCGCTGGCGTTCACGACTCGTTTGAGCTGCTTGATCCGTGGGTTGATATCTGCCTCTGCCTCTGTCTCTCTCTCTCTCGCTGTCTCTCTCTCTCGCCCATTTCCAGCTCTCACATCCCGCTCTGAGATCATGCGAAGCACCTGAGGAAGTGAAAGTCCTGGCGGGACGCTGAGTGCGATTCACTCGAGAGGACTTTCAACGACTTGCGTTCCATTTGCCGGGTCAAGTGAGGGGGCGGAGCCTCGACTCCACTAAGGAGGGAGAGACCATTCTCCGTGCGAGAGAATCTTCAGGCTGAGTCGCGCAAAGATCAAGTACTTTGTCCTTTTGTGGGAACGTTTTCAGAAAATGGATTCTCTTCAGCTTCTCCCTGCAGCGGCACCGTCAACACTCGCCTCGACTTTCCCCCTGCCTGGATTCTCATGAGACTTTAAAGGTGCAGTGTGTAACTTCTGTTCGTCAGCAACACAATGACATTTGTTCAATTGTTGAAATACACAAAGGTAAATACGATTGTATCTTGACAATATCAATCATTGCTTTTTATGCAGATATTCAAGCATCATCAGCATTCACTAAAACAAATATGATGAGTTTTCTCTAATCGCAAAATCCAATTTGGTTTAATAAAGTGCATCTCAGATTTAGGATCATTTTGTTGTCTAGTTTTTCACGTTGTGCATGTTCCTGCAGGCTGACATTGGAGGAGAAGTCTGATTCTAAAAAATCAGCGTGTGGCTAGTGTGAGTGGAAAAACGTGCAGTTCACGGGGAGGCCACTTGAGGCAGGCTCCCAAAGCCAGGTGATCCCCATCGACTCCCATGTTGAAATGGTCAACTTCAGAGGGGAAGTAAACATGTTTACAGCCTGCTACAAACTCCAGGTTTGGTCTCAATCAGTGACATCGTTTCCTGTGACAAAAGGAAATGAAGGGGCGTGGCCTCTTGGGTGACACCTGAGCCGACCTGGCGCATTCTGTGGATGCTGTGACAGCACCGTGGGCCCACCCCAGCTCTACCTATGCTCCGCCCCTTTGCCCCTTTTCGGATGAACCAGGAAGTAGGAGGAGTCAGTGATTGTGACCCGCCCACTACGAGCCTCACAAACACTCTGCAGAAACCGACGGACATCCATCTTTATACACGGTCTATGCTTCAAGCGCTAAGCAGCGGAAATGCTAATGTGGCTTCAGAGTATTAGCTTGTCAATAAATGTTTTCCTTTGAATGGGAAATTTAACAAGCTACCAAACTGAAGGCACATGTGCCTATAATCTTTGTTTATCCGAAATGGTTATGACGTTGAATGTTACAGAGGTATAAGACTTAGCTTCTAAATTCCGCAGATCCGCTCTTATCACGCCTCAGCTCCTCCCATCTGTGCTTCTGCTATTTGGCTGTGAGTGATTCCAAATGACCTTATTGTACAACAGGCTGTTTGGCTCCAACTAATACATTACAAGTAGAATGGCTCACACTGGCTCATTCTTCTCACTTGTAAACAAAGTAATGAGCCACCTATTGACCACTGTGCCGTTTAAGCCCAGCAGAATTTTTCAATTTTTTTTAGCCCTGAACCCGATCACTGTGAAATTAAGTGTGATAACAGCTGTTAATAACATATTCTCAAGCCCGCGGAACTTAGTTTCATGTCCGTCCCACTGCTCTACACGTGTGCCTGTTTGTACTGGGAGGGATTTCATGGGGAAATGAGTCTGGTATCTCACAAATGAGCCCAAATAAAGTCACATGGTTCACCACCAGGGGGATACGGTGAAAACAAGGTGCTTAAATGAGGGTTTGTGAAAATGAGACCGATACCAAAGCTCAGTGTTTAAAGGTGCAGTGTGTACGATTTGGTGACCTCTCGAGGTGAAGTCGCATGTTGTGACCATCACCTCACACTCACACTTCTGAACATGCAGGAGAACCTGTGGTCGACTTCAGTTGTCATTGAAACTCAAAAGATGTTTAGTATGTCCACTCTGGGCTACTGTAAAAACATGGCCGTCCCCATAGAGAGGGCCCGCTCCTCATGTAAATATACATTAATGGACTCATTTAAGAGGTAATGGGGGAAAAAGAAAACATTCAGATGATTAGAAATTCATGAAAATATCTAGAGGTGGAAAAAATGAGCAAATGATCACACACTGCACCTTTAAATGTGACACATATGAATGTCAGAAACACTGATAAAGTGTCCATGCAGCATTGGCGCAGAAATGTCCATTCATTCAGTTTCATAACCATCAGCCTATTCAAGCATTTTCTAAAAGTATATTCTGTGAATATTCCGCCAAAATCCATTAAGTTTATAATGATTTGTCAATAAGAGGGGAAAAAAAATTCTTATCTCCACAGTTGGACCCGGACCTTTGTTGATACTAATATCAATATTCCTCTCTATCTGTGTGAAGCTGTGAGTGTGAGTGGAGCACTGGGCTGATTGGTTTTCATTCTTAACTGTAGATGTTGGGAGGCAATTTAATTTCCTCCTCTCCTCAATCCCGCATCCTCGGAGACTTGTTTCCCCTTTTTCTATTTTTTTATTTATTTCCACACTTCCCTCTTCAAAAATGTCAACACGACTTTGTCAGCAATAAGCACATTCTCTGCTGTGACAGATATCACCTGACCCCAATTTATGAAAGGCGCCGAAGAGACACATTGCTCCGTCTCCATATGAATATATTATCGCGCGGAGAGGTCCTGTGTTCGGCGGCTGAGAATTATATTGAAGGAGGCGCCGGAGACTTCACTTAAATAAGACAAAAAGTCGTCTGCATGCAAAGGAGGGAGCTCATGAATGAACTGTGCCGCCTGTCAGTCTGCACACTGGGTTTTAAAGTGAGAGACACCATTGTGTCGTTCACATGCCAATTCAGGGCCAAATACACAGTGGAAATATTGTTATTATTATTATTATTATTATTATTATTATTATTATTATCATTATTATTGGTAGAAGTAGTAGAATCAGTGTTCCAGACTTCATCTCCTCTGCTTTTGTTAAGGATTTCGCACACGAGTGTTGGACCCAATCGCACGAGGATGGAAACAGAACGTGGTTTCAAGAGTTTTATTTCTCTCTTGTGAAGCGAAAACAAAAGGAGCTTGACATAACTCAACAGGAGTAACACAAACTAACTAGACTTAATCCGGTAAGGATTCAAACTAGACCAGGGTTGGATCAAGGAATCTTCGTTGCAAAAGTTGACACAGACCCTGGCAGACAAGGTGCACGCAGGAAGAGGAGAAAACCCCTTACCAAAATAAAACAGGAAGTAAACAAAACATAAAGGAGCATAAATAAATAACTCAGAACATAAACTAACATAACCGACGGTGCCTCACAGCTTTCTCTCCCTCTCACTTTTAAAACCTGTGTCTCAGACCAGACCAGATTTTATTTATTCATTCATTCATTCATTACTACTATGATTATTTATCTTTCATGATCATTGTTTCATCCATTGTCACTTGCTTTATTGTCTGTGTCTGTTGGATACGTCACCAAAGATATTCCTCATGTTTATTCCACCGTAATGACAATTCAAATTTCTGTGGATTCAAATCCACTCATTTCTTCCGGCAAGGTTTTGTTCCCGGTGTAAAGGAGCAGCAGGATCTTTCAGCTTCTCTCCTAAAAAACACCATCCAAACCAAAACGAGCGTCCAAACATCACACAGCCGATCCTGCAGGAAGCTTTCAGCGCCGAGCTCCCGTCCTCTCAGCCCGACGGCGCCGCGTCATTACGCCGGCGATATTAGCTGTGTGAGGATGAGGATGGATCCAGGCCTCTCTCTCTCTCTCTGTCTCTCTCTCTCTCTGTCTCTCTCTGTCTCTCTCTCCCTCTCTCTCTCTCAGCCATAAGCAAGGCAAACAGTCGTAATAGAGCAAACCTCTAATGGGGTTTTCTGCCACTCACGGAGAAGTGGCTGGGTAACGTTCGTGGCATCCTCCTCCTCCTCCTCCTCCTCCTCCTCCTCCTCCTCCTCTTCCTCCTCCTCTTCCTCACCCTTCTTCCCCACAACTAGGGCCGGAAAAGCAGACAACACTGGGAGCTGCCTCCCAGGGGCAAATCTATACGTTACATAAAGGTGTGTGGATGAAGAGGTGCAATATACTGGTGACGTCTGCACAGGTTGTTTGTGTGTGTCCACACACACACACACACACACACACACACGCACGCACGCACGCACACAAATTGCATTGGGAAGACATCTGCCATCATGTGACCACGAGGCATTCAGATGCTTCCCTCCAATGAATATAAAGTATAAACACTCCTCCAAATTCTCCCCCCATGGCCTCCATCTCATACCATTATCTAGGCATAATAAACACATTAGCTTCTCCCTCCACCCAATCCCTGCTCCTCAGATGAATCTTTCCCCACTATATAAAATCATTTGCCAACATTATACCAGCCCATGCATTATTCATGAGGGTTCACGGAGAGTTTCAGGAGTCCTGGAGGAGGCAGGGCTGACAGACACGCGGCTCTGGACAGGCGGTGCGCACCCCCCGGAAGAGAGAATAAATATATATATATATATAATGGAACAAATAAGTAAATAAATGAATAAATAAACAAATAAAGGGGGATGTGCTGGAAAATTCAGGCTTTGAAAATGATACAGAGCGGGATGAAGTGGCTGTGAAGGCCACTTCTTCTTCAGGCGCCGACATGAGGGCGGCTCAAATGAAGATGCAGGATCCTGTGATCAGGATTGAATTGTAATAATTGGTTCAAGTGGAATGATTCGGAGCTGCTCCGCCTGGACTCTGCTGCCCCCCTGCTGCCCCCCCCCCCCCTGTCCCCCCCCCCCCCCCAACTCCGTCACCTTCACTGACCTTTGGGACAAACACAGTCCCTCTTTCTACCGTTGTAACTCAGAGAACACAAAGTTGTGAACGGCACAAGCACAATGTGTGATGTCGGATGTGCGGGAGGTTGGATTTCTGCAGGAGTCTGTGAATCAATCCTTCTTTCTCTTTTCATTTATTTATGTGTA
>JAFBJT010108740.1:10861-21497 GCA_016785325.1 Chascanopsetta lugubris
CAGTGTGTAAAATCTTGTCAAAATAACTGTAATTTAATCTGTTAAAAAAATGATGAATGTATAATTCCCTTAAAGCTGCAGTGTGCAAAATGTCATTTTTGTCACTTCTATTGGTGGAAAGAAATACTACAACACAATTATACACTAATATTCTCGTAATCACCTAAATGTAATTTTTTCCCCCATTACCCTTAAAAGAACACAGTGTATATTTACATGAGTGGCAGCCTCTCTACGGGGGCCCAAGTGGACATACTAAATTTCTTTTGAGTTTTAATTACAACTGAGGGCTGCCATAGGTTCCCCTGAATTCTAGGGAGGGTAAGGGTGAGGTTATGGATACATGTCACCAAATCTTACACACTGCACCTTTAACACAGGAATTGTTGTCGATGGAGGCCACCATGCTTTTGAATTTCAACGACAACTCATGGCAACCAACCATAGGTTCTCTCTTATCCTCAGAAGGGAAGTCTGCAGTTAGCAATATTCACCAGGGCATTAAACACTGCCGACTGTACCTTTAAATAATCGGATCTTTTCTGTTTGGGAAAAAAAAAAAAATTCAAGCCACAAAGCACACCAGCATGTAGAAAAGAATCAAATAAGAAAGAAAATAAGTGCTAATTAGCATTAGTGGTGGAAACATTGTGCAAATAGCAATAACAGAACATCAGTGCGTACAATGCTGATGCAAACCCCTTAAATTTCTAATCGCCCAACTACGATCGAACCACAGCCCATCGCCCTTTTTCTTCACAAATGTTCTCAGTGTGTCTGGTTGAAGTCGGTCATTCCTTCATGCCAATCACAGGAAGTTAGTTACCGATGTTGCGATCAGATAATGATCTGATCTCGCAACTAATATGCAAATGTGGTCACACTGAACAAGACAGACTTAGAGCCGACCACTTTTTGGGAGGGATGTTAACACTAGGTGTGAGCAGGCCCTTCCACAGCACAGCCCTCACAGAAAACTTGGTCGTTTGATTGTTAGCACCACCTGCTGGCTGTAAGTGGGACTACAGCTCGACAGAAAACAAACATCACGGCAAATAGTGAGTCAGTTCATCCAAATAGTGCAGAATCACTCCACAAATACTTCATGGGTACACACCCAGTAAAGCCATCGCAATGTAGACACGTCTTCCTTTGCCCAAGTAGTATACACCATTTTATCATCATCTAAATCCAGATAAACCGTTTACATACTACATGCACACACACACACACAAACACACTATACACTGAGCTCCGGAACCACACACACACACCAGGCAGAATGGACTCGGATGGCTTTTTCTGCGCTCTCAAACCTCAACAACGTTCAAACTCAAACGCATCCTTTTGCACTTCAGCGTCAATTTAAAGCAAACACCCACCCTCAAAAACAAACAAACAAAAGAAAACAAAAACACCCACTGTCCCGGGCAGTCTGAACAGAGCAGCAGACTGAGTCGCACAACAGCATGGAGGATAAATTAGTGTCTCCGTTCTTAGTCTTTGGAGGAGACGGGGGTTCCTACACGAGGGGTCGTCCATATTCGATTTACAAGTCCTTTACTGCTCAGATGTGTATTGTGCAGGTACGAATATTCTAGTAAACGCCACAGATATCGGCGTGTCCCCGTTACCATGGAGATCAGGTCAGCATCTTCCAGCCTGATCTACGGCTGAACATTGTTCACATGGCGTGGCCGGTCTCTGCGTAGCCAAGGAAACTGATCGCACCCCGAAGCCGCGGCGCTCTTTGATAAGTGATGTGCACATCCGCAGGAATGAAAGGACACGTCACGGCTCCGACAGGTCAATTTCCTACTTTACGCATGTTTGGCTTCCTCCTCCTCCTCCTCTTCCTCCTCCTCCTCTTCCTCCTCCTCCTTTTCTTTGTTGCAGCAACTTTAATAAAAAGTAGTTCTTCCTCTTTTATCAGCGCTAACGTTGACATGATCTGCTCGGTTGCGGCAGCCAGGTGGTGGCGAAGTGTAAATAAGAGAGGGATTCCATCACTGTGGCGGAGAAGTCCCGACGAGTCCAACAAGTGGACTGCAGCGGCCATTACTATGCGAGACGGACGTCAGCCAGCAGACATACATTAAAGGTGCAATGTGTACGATTCGAACTGAAGTCTTCCAAAGGGTCTCCTGCATGCTCAGAAGGGCGCGGGGTGAGGCGATGGACACGACATGCAACTTCACCTCCAGATGTCGATAAATCGTACGCACTGCACCTTTAATGTAATGTTGTAGAAGTAGGGGTACGGTGTTGCCCCTGCGTGGATGTTACACGCAAGTTTGTGGAACCTGAAAGTGTCAAGATTCCAGCAACGAATCACCTCTATTTGGGGGGGAGGGCACCGTTGCCATAGCGATGAAGTCAGCATCAAAGTCATAATCATAACAGTCTGACAACTTGGCACTTGCTGCGAATGAAGGGTTGGAAACCCAATATGGACGCCTCCTTTCTGCCACTTTAACAGAGCTACCGACTCATTTTCAGATTCGAGGATGCGTCTCTGTTGTGGTTGTTCTCGAACTCGGGCGTGGCCGGAAGGACAGGTCATACTTGTCGTCATAGCAGCTGTGTGCGACTCGAGCGTAAGGCTGTCACCTTGAGGACATACTTCGGACACATCTCATAAAAACAACGGAATAAAACCACACACTTTTCCTCCATGTACGCGACAAACATCCAACAAAGGCCTCATAATTGTTTCCGTCATCACTGTCAAGTTTTCTACCAGCTTCCCACGACACGTTCAGATCTGAGTGGGAACCCTTGAGGGGTCGAAGTTGCTTGTGGGTTCCGTTAAATTAGCCATGTTTTACAGTGTAAATAAAAAATAAGGAAACAACTGTGTGTATGGACTGTAAGGGGTTTGTTTTAGCATTAAATGAAGCATTCACACATGCGAATCCAAGTGTTGATGGTCGGGTGGATGTTTCACTGTCGCTGATGTTGTGATCCATCACCTCAGTCATTTGTGTTTCAGTGAAAAAGGGCCATGGACTTGGGCGATGGGGGGGTGGGGTGGGGTTGGGGTTGGGGTGGTGGGGGTGGGGGGTTGTCACGAAGTCAGTATAAAACAACTGTTCATGTCCGCCCCTCAAATTCCTTTACATTAAACTTCCAGCATGTGCTCATCATTCACCACAGAAGGGGGGGGGGGGGGGGGGGGGGGTTCTTTCTGTCATTCTAGCTCTGTCCAAAAGGATAGGGTCCGTGAATACCCTGAAAAAAAACAAACAAGAGAACAGGTATTAGTTTACAGCGTGAGGAAACACGGTGTTTCCTTAAAAGCCACGTTTGCGTTGTATAGATGTGAAGACCACAGGAGGAGATTCTCCCGAACCAGTGTGTTCACAACAACAGGAAACTGTCTGGAAAACTGAGGCGAGCCATGACCTAACAACCTAACATTTAAATTCCAACGCAGAAATCTAGTCATTATATTTACAGAACATCAGCACCAGCGTCTGCGCGATAATCACAGCCACCCCCCACATCTCATTGTTTTCCAAAAGTTGCTTTCACACAGACTGGACTCCACAGAACTTCTGGATTCTCTTCTTCAAGACAGATCTCCTCCTGAGGTCCTAGTGGGCCTTTTCTGGCCCATCTAATGTGAGAGCCCCCCGTTGCATCTTTGAATGGCAAAAACACAAGAGGGGCCAGACAATGTATGTACAGTTGGTAGTAGCACCCATGACGCCACCCATAGGGTGCTGCAAAGTGTAGATGAGGCTTGTGGTGGGCAGTCCACTCATCCTACTTCCTGGTTTATCCAAAAAAAAGAAAGCAGGGCACAGATAGAGCTGGGGGGGGGGGGGGTGGGCCCATGCTGCTGTCACAGCATCCACAGAGCATGTCTGGTTGGGCCAGGTGTCACTCAGGAGGACACGCCCCTAAATCATGCAAATGTTCAAACCTCAGTCGAAAGAAAAACAAGCAAGTTAGAAAAAATGCTGGCACGGTAAAAACAGTGTGACTGATAGAGACCAAAACCACAGCTTGTAGCAAGCTTTGAACATGTTTCATTTGGCACCAAAATGGGAGTCTAGGAGGATTGACTTGTTTTTGGAGCAGGCCTCAAGTGGCCACCCTGTGAACTGCAGGTTTTTCTACATCCAGGTTGGGCTGCTTGGTACGGACCCAATAATCTGGAGATGCTCTATTGTTGTTTTTGTCAGTGTCTTCAACGCGACTGTCTCCTCTTTATGCTCTTAAGATGTTTGTATTCTTTCTGTTCTCTCATCTCGACATCCATCCATTTGCAGTCCCTCATACACGGCAACATTTCTGGGATAAAAAACCAGCTCACCAGTTTCTGGGCAGGAATCTCTTTTGACTTAATTTACACCTGTGTGCCAGGACAGGGTGACAAAAAAAAAAAATAAACCTTCCTCAACGGACCAGTTAAACCACCATAAAGTGTTACAACAGTAACGACACGCCTGACACATTCAGGTGATTTGAATATGCCGGCAAGATGTCTCACCGAAAGCGTGATACGATGACAAAGCACTTTATTGCAACAGAAAATTAAGATTTAGTTAAGACAAAATAAGGGTGGGATATTTCTTCTTACTAGATAAGATAATTAAAGCAATCCACAGGAGAACAGATGATATACTCACATTGATGGCACAGAGCATGTCACCTCTAACAAGGGTTCAGAGTGCAGACACACTGATAGCGGATTTAAAAACACTAAAATGAGCTGTCATCTCGTGTTATACATCATGCTACACATATGCAGCAGGTTGTTATTCAAATAATCTTTAAAAGGTGCAGTGTGTAAGATTTGGTGACATCTAGAGGTAAGGTTGCATGCTGTATCCATCACCTCACCCTCATCCTTCTGAGAAGAACCGACAGAAGCCCTAAGTTGTCATGAAAACTCGAAAAATGTTTAGTACGTCCACTTTTACTACTGTAAAAACATGGCGGCCCCCATAGAGAGGACTCCCTCTTCATGTAAATACACATTAATGGGCTAAAATAAGGGTAAGGGGGGGGGGGTTAAACATTCAGATCCTTACAAATGAAAAAAGGAGTATGTAATTGTTTTGTTTTCGAGCTGAAAAAAGGACCAAAATATCACACACTGCACCTTTAATATAATATCTATGATCGCATTATACATATAGTATAGAAACCATGAGTGATGCTGACTGTGTCATTGTTTCCAAACGTCCTGCCTGTTGCCTTCTATGCTACAAAACTTCTGGAGCTCTTCAGTAGAAGCCCTCACATCGTTATTGTACCAATTCACAGTGAAGCCGAGGGGATAACTCTTCAAAAATCTGAACCCAAGAGGAACGATACATCTCAGTGTCCATGACGACACTCTGAATGGACGCATACATTTGAATTCCATTTTGTAATTTAAAGTGAGCTGCCGTTAGATGTGCCGCGTCCCATTGTCGTGGGGCAGACGAGGAGAGGGGGTAATCTGATGCGTACGTACCTGACCATACGTCACAACAGAAAGATTGGTTTGGAGTCCATTTGAGGCCCTATTTACAGCATTATGAGACAGTCCATTTTGATCTTGCTGGATTGGCTCCTGCGTGCGTTCCCAGGCCCCGCCGGGATCTCTGAAGCTGTTGTCGGTGGCCTCGTGCTTATTCTTCTGCGGCGAGGCGAAGGGGTTAAAGTCTCCCTCCACGTTTCGCTGGGGTTGGGTGTTGAATTCCGTCTCGAAGGAGGACAGCTGCTGCGTGACGCCGAGGAGACCTCCGACTTCGACGCTGAGGATCACCCAGATCACATCTGTGAAGACGAGGAGCGAGGGGCTGAATCATTCCAAGAGCGATTCTCATGCGCATATATTATGTCTACTACGAAAACATTTCAGTGTATAACCCCTTGCGCATCACTCACCGAGCTCAGAAGAAAAACGGACGAATTTCCAAAGATAATCAAATTTGATCAACGACACTGGAAAGTTAAATAACTGAATTCTTACCTCCGTAGAATAACCCGGTGGCGGTGCACATCCTCCACTGACCCTGGTACATGCCAGGGGATGTGGGACTTCGCATCTGCACGCTGACATCCGTTATTTCCTGGGGGTCTAAGGACTTCACCATGACTGTGTTTACGTGCCCAAACTGATCCCCTCCAATGTATTTGAGACTGACACCAGGTGGCCACACCTCTGCACCTGTAACACATGAGGACGGATGCGGGCGACATTGTCCCACAATTAAAGCGAGTCACGGGGAGTGACACCTAAACCGCAGGCGCGATGCGTGGCAGAGAACAGGGCGTGATTCATTCAGGTCGACCTGACGGCAGATTAGGTCGTTACACCGGCTCCGCTTCACTCGCTTCTCAGCTGCAGTTTTTTCCTAAGTAACCTGTTGCCTAAATCCATTCATTCGTTTGGATGGAGAACCCGTGGACACTTTGCATATAGGGTTGTTTGTAGTGACACCAGTGGCGGTGACATTCACAGTCAGTACTGTAGTGATCACGCATGTTGGGCGTGAGCAAGCATTGATCAAAACAAATGAATCTGACGTTTCAGAATCACAGTGCGAGCTGCTCGGCGGTGCTCACGCAGCCGGTGCGGCCGGAACAAAACCTGTACATACCTGTGTTCTGTATTCTCCAGGTCTTTGTGAACGGTGTGTCTGGAGGAACGGACTCTCCTTCGCCGATGGTCACATCTTCGACAAAGGACATGGATGGCGTGTTGACATTGGGACTTTCAAAGTCATAATATGCACCGATAGCAGCCTGAAGGTTCCTGTGTGAGGACAAAAAAGGGGGGGAGGGGCGGAGAACAGCGTCAGAAGTCAGCGATTCATCCTGGTCACGACAACCAGATTCTCTCTGAGTCAGGAGGTTGAACTCTGTTCTCTCCGGCTGACGTCGTCTCTTTGATCTGCTTTCTAGCAATCTGCTGAAGCACTTAATCAGACATGACGGCCCTCTCCTCGGATACCGACTGTAACATGGAATATCCACCCAAAAACAGGCAGCGCATTTCTTGACTACAACAATTTTTACAAAGGACAAAATAACTTTAATGTTCACTTGTTCCAGCGTCTCAAATTTCATTAGTCATGATTATCAGAGTTTCATCTTCTACGTTCTTGATGACAAACAGAATGCCATCGAATAGGATGTCCTTTTCAAATATTCCAACGTAAACATTTCAAATCCTCCGCGATGAAATGAAAACAACATGAGGGAGACTGTCGACAACAAAGGCTGGACAGAGAGTTCACGGTGGGCAGTTCATGAAGTGGCTGGACACGAGAGTGTGGTTAAAAAAAGAACAAAGATGCATGTTAAGTCAGAATACTCTGACCTTTCAACAGATACACATGTCGGGGGTTCAGGGCTGTTGCCGTCCACTCACATCTGAAAACCAGTGGCTGTTCTTAATGACCACAGCCCGAGGAAAGTTAACTTTAGGTCAGCCTCTCCCAAAAGCCATTTGTAACGCTGTGCTAACTGTACACACAAAAGTAATGGGGATGATTGTGAGAAAATAAGACTCGGATTCATTTACCCCCCAAAAATTCCAGCAATCAACAAAACTGATACTTATATGGGCTTCTTAAATTCAACAATTTTGATTTAATACATTTAGAGTTCAACCCGTGTCCTTAATAGGGGTTGACTGATTAGAGGCCTGTGCGATTACTTGGACCAATGTTACGCGTTACGCTGATTATCTGTGACCAGAGGTTTATTGTATGTTTCAAATTGAATTTTATTTTCTTTGATCAAAATGACTTTGTAAAGCCTCAAAGTGTGAAGTTTACTTCTTTGTGATCAATTCATTCAATTTTAGTTTTGAAGAATGATTTGATAGAGGCATTGGACCATGGAAGTTTTCCGATGAAAGTCTAAACGTTGACTAAGAATTTTATAGTCAGAGTAAACTAATATTATTGACTTAAGATTGGTAACCGAGCACATGCACAATTAATAATCTAGACTGACAATTACTATCATTTAATGAAGATAAATCAATACAAATATAGTTTTTGCTGAGTCTATTTTTTTCTTCAATTTAGGATAAAGGTGCTTCATGCAGAATTGCCCAATCACTTTGGTATCAGCTGATCACAGAGACTGAAACCACTTGTTGTCAGCTGCTGTTAAACGCTGATCACGACTGGTTACGTCATCTCACCACCGTGAAGTGACTGGTTCCAGTCTAACCACAGAGCAACAACTCTCCACACTATTATGTAATATAGCTGACAATCCACACTGAGAGTTCCCTGTGCCGAAATTAGCCTGCTAGGTAGTTAGCTTGCTCTTGTTTAGCAAATTTTGTGTATTTACTCCACCGAAACTCGAGTCTCGTTGGCTCCAAACTTTCAATGTTTCCTTTCCCTCTGCCTCTGGACGAGTCACTGGGGCAGTTACCTGCCATTTCCCCGTGTCCCCGTCTCTAAGTTGTGCCTCCGCCTCCATGTTTTTTTTTTTTTTTTTAGCATTTAAACGTATGCTAACGGGCTAATTAAAAGAGTTAGCATTATGCTAGGCCCGCGCGTCCCCGCACTCACCAGTTGGTCATGTCCAGGAAGAAGGCGCAGCCGGCGGGGTTGAGCTGAAAGCCGAGCAGCCTCTGGAACTCCGAGATGAGGACGTCCTTGTCCGTGGTGCCCATGCAGCTGAACTTCTGCATGAGCTCCGCGTCCACGTCCATGTCGGTGCCCTCCATGGGTGGCGGGCGGGCGGGCGGCGGCGTCCCGTCAGCGGCGGCGGCGGCGGCGGGGACCAGGGCCGGGGGTGAGGGAGGGCGGCGCGGACGGGAGGGAAAAGGGAAGATGAGGATGATGAGAGGGGGTACCTCTCTCACTTCGCTCCGAGGCCTCGTCCAGCCATAACAACCAGCTCCAAAACAACAAGCGTCAGTGCGCATGGCAGGGATGGGAGGAGACGGGAGGGGGCTCTGTTTGACGTCGCGTCATCCCGCGCATCACCTTGTCCAATCAGACGTTGAGACGCCGACGTCATCTGTTGCTATTTGCAGCCTCACTCTCATTGGGTCATCAATTAAAGCCAAACTGCTCCTTCAATTATAGCCGAGCCGTACCTTCAATTAACGCGTGGATTCTGAGTTATGACACGTTTAAAGGTGCAAGGAGGGAAATGACCCTCATTTCCACTGTCACGGATTTATTATAAAAATGTATTTTCATGACAATATATACTCACTAGGATGAGCCCCTTTCATTTGGGGGCATAGCAAGTCTGCCATGTACTACTACTACTACTCAAGGTGTCTCAACATTTTATGCACTGCACCTTTATGATTGTATCTGCAAAAGAAGTCTATATACATGTGCTTTATTCATGTATAAAGAAACCTATGGCCACTCTGATAAAAGGCATACGGTCCAGGTGTATTTGTTTCAAATACATGAAAGCCACTGAAATTAGAAGTTTTCATTTGTTCACCTAAATGTTTTTATTATTTTTTTTCAATATTTCTATTTCTTTTAAAGGCTTATAAATGTCAGGGGAAAAAATGCCAGAAAACGCTCCCACGTGACGTCACGTATATGGACGAGCACGGACAGCCAATTCATCCACAGCAGCGTGACCTCCAGGCGGAACTGTCTATCGGTGGGTTCCATATCCGGTAGGAACATTTAGTAGTTACACCGGTGTCGCGCCGTCGACAGAGGAAGCGCCTAAACATGCCGAAGTAAGTACATTTTTATACTATAAATGTCATTAACTTATGGTTTCCAGGTGCGAATACTATAAAATATCGTTAAACATTGTATTAAGTAAAGAATTAAGATGAGTAAATGTTTTTTAGATGGAGAAATACACCGGCTTATTTCTTGCTTTGTGTGGGCTCTGTCTATGTGCTGGAATCAGCCTCGATTCACCAACAAATAAACCAGCGCTCACTGATGTTTACTTTACTTCTGAATGAAGTAACGTTGAATTGTATTTACTGAACCAATATGATGTAAAATAAAAGGAGTCGGATCGACGAAACAACCGAAAATTACCATCCGTTCTATCACATGTTCTTGAGGTTTCCGTCGTTTTCATTCCTCTTCGAGTGTTGTGGTTGTACTTTGTAATATATTTCAAAATGCAGTGTTACTACACTCCCGCATCATATATATTGAGAAATACAATCGTTTGTTGAAACAGTTTAAATGTCCAGTGCGTCAATTTTGAATTTATTTTGGCAAGAAATAAATGAAAATTAAGCTGATGTTTTTATAAATGAATAACTGCTTTTTCAATTGAATGATCCCGAAAGCAGGCCCTCTCTATGGCGGCTGCCATGTTGCACAAAGTGTTTACAGTAGCCCAGAATGGACAATCCAAACATCTCGGGACATTTAATGATGTACAAATAAATCCTTATTTTATATATTCACACTAACTTGATTGTAAAGGACAATTAATGCTACATATTATTTTTTTGTTCAATTTTGACACTTTAAAAAAAAATTCCCACAGGTTTTATTGTGATTACTGTGACACCTACCTGACACATGATTCGGTAAGTTGTTTTCATATTTTCATGTACAAAGACAAATCATTCTAAAGGGTGTTGTTTTTGTTCTGTTGATACTAAACATGCATAAATGACGCTCTATTTCAGCCGTCGGTGAGAAAAACCCACTGCAGC
>JAFBJT010108741.1:9657-31288 GCA_016785325.1 Chascanopsetta lugubris
CCAGGAACAGGTGCAGCTCATCAAGAGGGGAGGAGTTAAAAGGAGGGAAGGCTCTGGGCCGGACGAGGGGAATTCAAAGGCAGTTGGGAAATGTGCATGTTCTGTTTCTGTGTTATCTGTAGACTGTCACCATCAAGCCTTGATGATTTTTGAAAGATTTGTGTGACGGTGGCATGTAATCCACATCTGACATGAGGTCACGTGACATGAGAGACCATGGTCTCATCAGACGACACGGGAGTGATCACATGCACTGAGGCTTCGCCTCGATCTGCACTGCAGCGGCGCTGAAAGCGCTTCAGAGTTAAACTCGCTGCGATCGATTTGAAGAAAGATGGAATCTTTCCTGCTTCAGAACTAACTGGTCTCACGCGTACGATGTTTGTTACTGTTGATGATGTGTACATGGATATTATTAACGTGAAAGTCCAATGTAAACAAAGCCATAAAATCAAAAGTGCACGAGCATTTAAAAAAAAAAAAACCCACAGCAGACACCTGACTGTGTTTGGTGTTGAATAAAGAGACTAGCAATGTGCATTATTTGATTTGAACCGTGGACAATGAATGAATGCGATGCAATTTACTCGATGAGGTTTGAAGAGTTGTGTTCATGCGTGTGCGTTGATTCTCATGCAGATGAGAAGAGTCGTCTAGAACCTCGCGATACAAATCGAATCCCACACTTTTGGTCACGTGACCTTCATCAGGTTGATACGTCGGCAACAGGTGCAGTTTTTGAGCCAGAGTTCACTCGGTTCAATCAGCCGGATGAATCACACCTGTGCTGGGTGAGTCATGCTGATGTGGGAGTTGTAGTTCAATAGCATTGAATAGTTCTCGGACGGCACACGTATGTAAAGATAAATAAGATAAACAAGTGAGGCAAACGGCATGCGCAACAATGCAGAACCCCAATGTGCTGCGAAAATGTACTTTTATTTGACATTGAAATAGATTTTGGGGAAAATATGGAAAAACGTCTTTTGAACTGCAGAATTTTCTGCCGCATCAATGAATCATGACGGTGAGTGTGGTGTTTTACCACGGGAAGTGCTCTGGGCAACAAACTGAAACTCTGGCCGTCGATTCAGAGCAGGAGTGTCCAACATTTGATCACTTCCATTCTTCAACAGCAGATGGCAGCATAGTGTAAGCTTGTATCAACATTGAGGCCATTAATTCACATCTCATCTACTTGAATCAACATTTTCAGACATCTCTCACCAGATTCTTCATTTCATATCATTATGAAAGCCTGTTATTCCTCCACTTGAAACCTTTAAAAACAGCCACACAGGTTTCAAAACAGATGGTCCAATCCATCAACCTGAGGAGACATGAACAGCAATTTTCAATAAATAAAAAAAAAATACGCTATTTCAAATGTGTCCACTGGGGGTTGCGCACAAAGCGGTTTCCGTTGTGTATTGGTAATCATGCTGTGACTTCATTGGTCCGACTCACTCGCGATCACGTTGGCCTGCATGTGGCCGCTGAACGAAACTGAGTGTGACACCCCTGATGGAGAGTGAAGGGTGTTTTCCTCTGTGGAGCCAAAATGGTGTCAGGGGACATCAGAACTGTGGCAGTGATGCGGTTTCTGTTTGTGTTGCTGTCTGCAGGAGTGAAGGAGATTGACATCGCCGCCACACTGGAGCATATCAGAGACCAGAGACCTGGCCTGGTCCACACCAAGGTACCAACACTCACTGTGTGTGTGTGTGTGTGTGTGTTTGTGTGTGTGTGTGTCTCCATCATTTGCCATCTTTTGAAGACTATGTGCCTCTCCTCTAACGCACTTCCTCCCTCCCCCTCAGGACCAGTTTGAGTTTGCGCTGACGGCCGTAGCCGAGGAGGTGAACGCCATCTTGAAAGCGCTGCCGCAGTGAGCGGCTCACAGAGGACACACGCTGGCCAAACAAGAGAAAGACACCTTTCCCGAAGGACCCGCCGGTGCGGCCCTGGCCATGTGGCCGTCACTGTACATAGGAATTGGCTCCACAGCTCTTGTTTTTTCAGCATGCAGTATTTCACCGTCCACTCGTCGTCTGGGGGTTCACGCAACGTTGGGAACGTCGTTTTAAGAGATGTAAATACGGGAGGAGGAGAGTTTGTTATTTGAGTCTTTACATTTCCCACAATCGTGCTCTCATATCAAAGAATAAGAATGTGGAAACACTGCGGGTGTGGCTTACGGTTTTCAGAGTACAGACCGGAGGAGCCGTTTGCTGCTTGGGAAAACAGGGAGGCCGTAATGAATCTCTGTGTGATGGAGACAGAATCGCAATTGAAGCGTAGCATGGATTCACAGTCCTTTAACCCCATGTTTACCTCAAAGAGTTGATCAGTTTAACACCACGTCTGTCAGTTGAACCCTCCGGTGTGTTCTCTCCACCCGCATAGTCGTACGCTCGTGTGTGAGGCCTGTCTCCGCCTTTTGACAACATGATTGTTTGCTTCAAGCACTGGTTGTTTTGTAAGAGATGCTGCACAAAGTATGCGTCTCGCTCACACACACACACACACACACACACACATGGATGTGGTTTCCGCAGTTTTGTTTCCCCGTCTTGCTCAGTGTGCGTCCTGGTGATCAGTGTAAATAATCTATCCTGATAATTGTTTATTTCATGTAGCAGACAGATGGAAAATATCTATAAAAATGTATTTTTGACTTGAAATTAAAACTTTTGTGATGTGATGCAGCAGAAAAATGAGGCCCAGGTGCTCCTCTTTGATCAGTTCCATTCTTCAACAGCAGATGGCAGCATAGTGTAAGCTTGTATCATCATTGAGGCCAGATATTCACATTTCATCTACTTGAATACATTTTCAGACATCTCTCACTAGATTCTTAATTTCATATCATTATGAAAGCCTGTTATTCCTACACTTTATACCTTTAGTAACAGCCTTCATAGTTAAGTTACCTGAAAGTTAATTTATTTTGTGAATTTGACTCAGTTGTTTAAGGTAAATAAAACTAACACAGTATTTTAGTTAAATAAGCAGGAAATGTTTTATTTAATTTTTCTACTACAATAAAATATTACTCTCAGAAATCATAAATGATAAATATATTCTAGAATACTAAACTCTCTAGAAGAAAGTGTAACAGTTCCACATACTTACTTTGAACAATCATTGCACATTTTATATCAACTTTTCTAAATAAATTAAATACAGTGGGAGAACTGAGTTAATTCCACACACAAGTGAAATATTGCCTTTGGATTTTTTTGTTTTGTTCCGCTGAGCGATGGAAACACAACCATACACATAAATTACACATTCTCATCTTTTTCTAACCATCACTCTGCAGATGGGAGCCGTGATGAGCTAAACGAGGCAGAGAGAAGAGTTGACCTTTGACCTGTAAGAATAGTTTCACAAGGAGAGAGTACGTCAGTGTGATATTCTTCTCTTAATCAGATGGAGGAAAACAAAACATTTTAAGAGGCTTCGGGTGAACACTGGTTCTTTTACCTCGGCTAGAGAACGGAGCAGTGTTTCAGGTTAGCTTGGAAGAGCCTCGAAGTCTGAGTCTGAAACAGGAAGTAGGAGACGTCAGGCAAGACAGTTGTTATTGTTAAAAGTCACGGAGGGCAGAGGAAAGGGCATCAGATGAGAAACAGGCAGATTTGTGATGATGTGACTCAGCAAATGAATACTACATGAATGTTGCAATGAATGGCCCATCTCTTATCTGCTGTTATGAAGCTTTAGTACACCAGGGGGAGCCAGAGCTTTGTTGTAAAGTAAATCTGTCATTGTGTTATAGTTGTGCAAGTAATGTATTGTATATTGAGAAAAAAAAATTCACGGTTTGAAAAAATTCCAATGTATCAAATCCTCTTTAATCCTCAGTCTTTATTTTGTTGATTTACTTTCAACAAGTTGAGAAAAAATACAAGAATAAAACCTTGGCAGTTCAGTGAATCACAAGTTAATACAAGTTGTAATACTGAATGTTTATACTTTCAGAGAAACGGTCTGCCTTGTTTCTTTGTCTAATCCCCTCTCCACACAAGATTACCAGCTTCATGATGTGCGGAGTTCACAGATTACTCAGAGTAATCTGAATTAGTTTTAACTAATTTCACAGCAGTGTTGAAAATAGTCTGTTAAATTTGACTTTAACAGAAAAAGCCAAAACATATGAGGTGTAAAATAATCCCCAGCACTCTGGAAAAATATGACATGCCCATCTAACACAGTTATATACAAGCACACACACACACACACACACACACACACACTCCTACTATTATTAGTAGGATTTTTCAAATCCTGGTAGTAGTACTCAGTCTCACCAGCTGATGCCACTTATTTCTTCATTGATTTGGATTGTTTCTAACCTATATTAAATCTTTTTAATTGTGTGTAAAAGCATACAGGTCTTTAGCATTTAACCATGTGTTTGTATTTGTGATAGAGCTTTATTTTTAAGCAACTTGGTTTCAAAAGCTGCTATAATATGAATACTTTATAATCAATATCATTAAATACACATTTGACCATTGATCAGATACATTATAAGACAATTAGTGTTCTGTCTGAGCATTTTCCTTGATTATCCAACTATTGTAAACAAGATGATTAATTTTGTAAAGGCACTGAAGAGCTCAAACAATAAAATAATGTTATCATAATTTGTAGAACCATTCTACTCTTATTCATATGACTCCATACATTGCACACACTCATAATGTGCTGAACACTTCAATCTGTCCTTAGGTCAAAACATAATGTGTTCACATGTCATTATACTGTACACTCACTACAGTCGCTGATGTAACAAGGATTAAAAAAGATAGGTGACTTTGTCTTGATTAAGTTTTCTGGTGTGTAGATCTGAGCATAAATATTGCACTTAAAGGTGACGTTCTATAAAAAGTGACATTTCAAGATGCCTCTTCCTGACCATTTAGATTTTAAACAAAGGTAAGTGCTATATAAATACTGTGCCAGCAACAAGTCTCTTAATTTGTTGAGAAATGTGCACGGCTTGTCGTCTGTGACTTTATGACGCAACAATGTTACAGTAACCCTCAATTTAAATGTTCACTTCATCTCTACACCTGAGACCTACAAGTAACTTTTGGCTTTTGTAGTTCGACTGATTCTTGTATCATTCTGCCTTGCTGGTGAAATTGTCCCTTTTTTTAAGGCTGAGACGAGCTCACACGCAGTTACAATTAGAGTTCCACCATTGTGAAAAAGTAAGCAAGAGCAAGCTACACTTTGAAAAAAGGCAAATGACACATCGGACCCCCTCCCATTACCCTATGGTGAGAACTTCCCTCTGAAAAAAAGAAAACGACTGACTATTGTTCAAAGCTGACAACAACATCTATGACTCACGAGCTTCTGGCGATGGTACCTGCCTCAGCAGTGTGCTCTGCTCAGCACAAGTTCAATGAGTGGTCACGTTTACTATGCTGTTGTGTGGGCTAGACATTATTTATCTTTTTTTCCTCAATTCATGCCTATTAGGATATGAAAATAATAAGGGTGTTGTGGAAACTGAATACTAACTTCACCGTTAATGGATTTCATCCTGCACCTCGAGTCAGAGCGAAGAAAAAATGTATAAAGTCTGGAGGCAGGAACAGCAGGTTCAGCAAATCCTGTATTGTGCCATGTCACGGCACAAACTGATCCAGGGCTTTGGATCAGCAGCAAAGCTCGGGTCGGTTGCTGCTTGGCAAATCTAAACAGAGCATTTCAGCTCATTTTGCCTCCGGCTGCCCATCACCATTTTCATAATCTCTCTGTGGTTGTCAAAGCCTGTATAACCAGCAGCGTAACTTATGGTCACATCCAATTTTGTCTGCCATAATGAGCAACACAGAGAAAGTCAAGTGGCCCACTTTTGATTCCCATCTCTTGTTATCAATCTAACTGAGAGCACTCTTCTACATTGCCAAAGTGATGGCAAATCCAAGACACTCTCATGCATTGCTCAGTGAGACAGTCTTTGCAAACGTTGATGACTTTTGGAGCATAAATGCATTTGATAAAAGTAAAGCTATGGCTATATTTTAAATGTACTGTGCCACTGCTGAACAAATCATTTGTCGCGTAGCACATCACTGACACTGTTGCATGAAGAAGAAAATTGAAGTGTTGGCATGCTAGCTCACTTTCACATTTTAGGACTCATTCCTGCTATGTACTATTGGGATTCAAATCACAACCTGAATCGTTGTTATTTCCACTTGTTCCTGTCCAGTGTAAACATGTGACAGACTTATTCAAAGTTGAAAAAATTTGTTGTTTTACATCATGATGGACTCTGAAATATATAGACTGCTGCTTTTTGGCACATAATGTGGATCTGTCCATCCGGTGAAAAACATCATCAGCTCCTTCTAAAGTGTTAAATGTCCAGAGTACGTTATTTAGAATTTAGAGACATGGTCGCTTTCGCTTATCCATTCAAACTCAAAGGGTGTGTAGTCTACTCCAGACTACAGGACAAAATACATGGCAGCCTCCCATGTGATTCATTCTCATTTTTACACACTGGACCTTTAATACTACGTGACATCAGCTGAGCCACTACCTCAAAGAATCTGCCATTCACCTTACTGAGCAGAAGCAGTACACTAAGGTAAATATCCCAAATACAGATACGGGGTTTTAGCACAAAGTGCATCTGCACTTCTTCTTCTTCTTCTTTACACGGCCCTCATTATTTTCTGTGGCAGGTTCCACCACTTTTTCATCGCACTGGTTTAATGTTGAAGACTCGACAGTTGAGGAGGACTCAGTGGAGGACTCTGGTTCCTTGGTTTCCTGTCCATTACTTTCCCATCTATCCTCAAACACTGTACGTGACTTAACCTCCCCGTCTTCACCTTTCTCTTCTTTAACCACCTTTACATCGGTAGACTTGTATACTTTTTTTGTTGTGTAAAAGCTAGTGTCTCCATTGTTGATACCCATGCCCCCAGCACCTGATAGGAAGTCAGTGGCTGCTGCTTTCTGCTTTGCATCCATTTCCGACAGGCTGAACGCCAAAGCCATCTGTATGGCTTCATCCACGTCGTCATCATCGATACCTTCCACTTTCCCTGCAAAATTGTAGAAAGGGGCGGAGCTGAACGACCGATGAGTGGCGTCAGGGCCGGGCGATTTGTTTGGGAATTTGGACTGTTCCTCTCGTCGGCTGAGCTCCAAAGCAAGAGCCATTTCATCTTCCACGCCTGGCAAGAAAACACAACAGGACAACAGGTGTGTGTGTGAAGTGATATTATTAGTTTGAGACCACTTCATCTGAATATTAACACAAAGGTCTATTTTCCTGACTGAGATATTCCAAGTCTAATTTGTATATTTCATTGCATTTCTAAATCACTTAGAAGAGTGTGATTTTACCATTAATAAGAACACTCTTCAACTCTCCGTCTTCCTCAATTTCTGTTCTCTCCTGCCCATTTTCCTTTATCCTGGAAGAAAAGCAAAAACACAGATGTGGTGGTGTTAGTGAAATGTCAACTGGTTCGATACAAAGTCGAAAGCAAATCAAATCAAATTATTATCAGGAAATCTTAAAAAGTGTTTAGTTCGTCTATTCCGGGCTACTGTAAAAAGCATTATGGTGCAACACAGCAGCCTCTGTAGGGAAGAGCCACTCCCATATTAATGAATCTATAAGAAAAACATTCCATACTTCTTGGTAGTGACGCGCTTGCCATTTACAGTACGAGTGGAGGTAGAAACTGATCTGGTGTTGCTCATCCCTCCACACATGCTGTTCATCCCATCCAGGCCCCCCAACGAAGAGAATGAGGTGAAATCAACTGGAGAAGGACAGATGACAAGCAAACAGAAGCAAGAGAGGAGACTGAGTTATTTGTCATTACATTAAGGTGCATCATTGATTCCTGCTGAACGTATGGATAGAATTTGGTGGACATGAAAGATCATTTGAATAAAACGACTCACGAAATGACCTCAGTCCAGCAAGAAACATTATGCTTATTATTATAATAACATGAAGTTTAATTCATATTTTATGCTGATTAAGAAACAGTTCAAGTATGTTAGCTATGGTGAACATGAATGTTTACCTTTAGATGAAGGAAAAGAGAAGAATTGACTGGGCCCAAACGGAGAGGAGGAGCCCCCAATTGAGGAGAAGTCATCTGCATGAGACAGATGAGTCTGTTAGTCAGCATGTGATAATCCACTTGTCTTTCAGCGTAAACTTTAGTCAAGCAGTGGTATCCTCTTTTAAGCGATGAGACGATCACCCCACTAACTGTAAACAGTGGAGGTAGATGTGCTAACAGAGGCCCAGTTTGTGTGTTTGACTTACCAAAGAGAGAAAACGGATCCTGGCTCGCGAAGAAGTCTTTGAATACCTCGTCTGGGCTGCGGAATGAGAAGGTGAATCCCGGGAAATCTGATGAGAAGTCTGAGCTGGAGGAACCTAGAAAATGGAAGTGGGAGAAGATCAGATGATGAAATAAGGAAAAACATAAAGGAAGGAAAAAATATTTCAGGTGAAAAAAAGAAAAAAGAGGTTGGAATAAATTGATGCAGGGAGAAAGAAGGAATGATAAGAACCAATATACTGTCAGATCATCTGACATTTAGACATTAGCAATCACAAGCAAGTTGTAGGATTGTCCAACTTTACAATAAAGTAATGCAACAACATGGCAACACCACAGTTTTTCATTTACCTGTGTATCTCATTCTGTCACTTCCGAATCTGTCATACTCTTCACGTTTGGCCTCTGCAACAAAGAAAAAGAGTCCAGTTTAATAACGAAATGAAGACGCCTGCACATTCACTCAATACATTCACACGAAATATCGTTTCATTTAGATGTATTACTCAGAAGGTCAATACAGATCAGCCCTCAGCCAGTAACAGAATGATCTCACACACACAAACACAAGGACAGAACTAACTGTCAGACAGGACTTCATAGGCCTCTGCAAGTTCTTTGAACTTCCTCTCCGCTTCCTCCTTGTTGTCTGGATTCTTATCAGGATGCCACTTCAGAGCCAGTTTTCTGTACCTACAGTCAACATAGACAAATAAAAAGACACTTAAATGAACTGAAATAGAACTAAATAAATATATGCAATGGCCAGCACTGATGCTATCTTTTCAACAACAGAGGAGAGAATAAGTTACATTTGCAAATGTATGGCATGTTGCTGTAGGACAATGATTCTGCCCATCTCTGATCTCAGGATACTCACGCTTTCTTGATGTCATCCTGAGAGGCTGTTCTGGACACTCCCAGGATATCGTAGTAATCCACCATGTTGCCTCCTCACACGCCTAAAGTGAAAGAAAAAAAAAAGAATTCTTTTTGAATGAAGCACAGACAAAATATAGCCAGACCCACTGCTCCTTCACGACTAGACAACTGCTGTTTGCTCATTAATGTGTACATGTAAAATGGGCTGAGTCAACTTGACTGTCAACATCTAATGATTGCTGACAAGTGCTTCCTGTGAGTTTTCAAGAGCCATGAGTCATCATTTGACCTGAAGGCTCAAAGTAATGAACTCTTGACTGACATATCGACTTTGTCTAAAATCAATGGCGCAATCAACGTCTTACATCTATTCATTCATTATTCATTATCCCTCGTTTTACTTAAGTTTTAGGACTGTGAAAATAACCTTTTTAGAACATAATATCAGATATCGTTTTTTTCATTATATGGATAAAATCAAGTTAATTTCACATGTAAATAATCAATTAGATAAAATCGGATGTAATGATCAAATATGTCAACATCAATAAATCCATTCAATGCTAAGATGGTTTACATGGGAAACCAATGTTCGCAGTCACTTACAGTTACTCTCATAAGGTGTTGAGTTTGCACATTCTGGCCTGCTTTAAAAACATGGTGGTGCATCATACCCCTGATGTAAATAAACAGCCCTCATAATGGGGCCATACTTAGCTTACAGAGCTTCACTTATAGTTGCATTATTCAGGGTATTCAGCAGTAACCTGCAACTCCACCACTAGATGTCACACAATTCTTCACTCTGTGTTACTACCAAATAGCCCAGAAAATACTACCATCACTCAGCGGAAACACTAGCTTGCTAGCAGCCTCCCGGTGGGGCTCCATGGTGGACAGTGGGACCTTTGAGGGGTAACGGGGAGGCGGGGGTTCGAGACTGGGGAGAACTAAACATAACTTTCGGATTCCCTGCAGACCAGACATGCGCTCATCCAACAATGACCACNNNGTTATTTCTAGCGTCATGGCATCTGACAACTGCCTCGTTAATGCCACTGGGCCTGTACATGAAAGTAGGTTATACACACACACACACACACACACGGACGGAGGGAGAGAGGGAGGCGGGCAGGGGCGGGTAAAAATCACAATCCTAGTACCGGCGACATCATAAGTTATTTACTGTGGCACCGAGTCTACAATGATGGTGAAGTTGAACACATAGCTACGTTGTGTTGTCGCTAGCATAAGTTGTGCACCTACCGTATTAACAGTGTGGACTTCGGTTGTTTGTCCACTCGGTGAGAGACGGTGGGGTGACGGTCAGTCGTGAATTTGCGACCCCCCCCCCCCTCCGGCTGCTGCCCGGCTGCTGCTTTAGGCACACACCCTCCTCCGCCCCTCCGGTGACCGGTCCTCCTCGGTTCTCGACAACCCGTATCGCCGCTGCGTGGCTCGTCGGCCTCAGTCCCCAGTGGTTCCACCCATCCGGGATATAAAAATAAAAAATAAAAAACAACACGGGCCGGACCTGAGCACTCAGAACTGTTTGTACCCCGCGAACTGATTTCTATGTTGCACCAACTACGTCACCACCCGAGGGAAAAAATAGAGCCGCCGTCTGGAACGTGCGAGAGCTTGGTGACGTCACCAATCCCCGCCCATCTGCCCGCCTGTTGCGGCGAGTTAAGAACGTGGTTGCAGCCATAGATAACATCATTAAACTACTATTGAATAAACAGAAATAAACAGTGATGAAATTCGAATGCTAAGTATAGGCTAGCTCAGGTTCTCCTCTCACCTTTGTGTTGACATAGCCTAGAATGACATAACTGAGAATTAATCATTAAAAGAACATTAAATGATCTACTAAACAGAGGTCTTGGGATTTTCCCATTTACTACAATGAACGTGATCTACGTCAAAGATGGAATAAACATCTCATGAAAAAGGGCAGAGAAAGGTTAAAGGTCAGTATTTGGAGACACTTAGATTTCGGGATATCAAGTGGTGAAACTACATGTTACAGCCAGACACTAGTCTTGTTGTGGCCTTGTTTCTACAGCAGCTCAGAGAGGACAAACCTCACACTGTGGATTAATGATAACTGAAGGCAGCTATGGGCTTACTTACTGCCAGGATGTGCGGGTAAGTAGTGGAGCAATGTTTTGCAACGGCATTGATAGGACTCTGCATCTACAGAACTTTATATTTTATTCTTTGACATGTTCAGACACTACCTTTTTAGTTCCTCAACACTACCACCTTTACACATGTATTGGATCTTAAAATCCTAAATGACAATTAGCAACGTAATGTGAAACCAACAGCAAGTAATGTGTACTTTTAACTTCATTAGATTAAAGTACAGATAGTTTTAAGTAAACTAAAGTGGGTCAAAGTGTACTCTAACTTAGCATTACTGTGAGTCATTGGTCAGAGTCACATGATGAACTCATGATGTAGTCATTGGTATTTGGACTTCTCAGCGGTGTTTAACATGACTAATCTTGTTTAAAGGGAGCAGTGTGATCTCCTTATTGCCATCTAGTGGTGGAATAAACAAGTGCAGGAAATGCAGGGTTCAATAAGGATCAGTTGTTCATCATCAGAGAGGTTCATGAGAACTTTTTATTGGTAATACTGACATGTCACCACCACAGGTTATCATAATGTTGCTGGGAATGTGTTATGTTCATGATAACTTTGGGAATGTGTGATGATCTTTGGCTCTTCAGTATTCTTCTCCTTCTTCATCCTCATCTCCAATGCTGTCAGTGCCAACTTCTTCATAATCTTTTTCCAGGGCAGCCATGTCTTCTCTGGCCTCTGAGAACTCTCCCTCCTCCATACCCTCACCAACATACCAGTGAACGAAAGCTCTCTTGGCGTACATGAGGTCAAACTTATGATCGAGACGGGCCCAGGCCTCGGCGATGGCGGTGGTGTTGCTCAGCATGCACACGGCCCTCTGTACCTTGGCCAGGTCGCCACCAGGAACCACAGTGGGAGGCTGGTAGTTGATGCCGACCTTGAAGCCTGTGGGGCACCAGTCCACAAACTGGATGGTGCGCTTGGTTTTGATGGCGGCGATGGCAGAGTTGACATCTTTGGGCACCACATCACCACGATACAGCAGACAGCAGGCCATGTATTTACCGTGACGGGGATCGCACTTCACCATCTGATTGGCAGGCTCGAAGCAGGCGTTTGTGATGTCAGCGACCGACAGCTGCTCATGATAGGCTTTCTCAGCAGAAATGACAGGGGCGTAGGTGGCCAGAGGGAAGTGGATACGAGGGTAGGGCACCAAGTTGGTCTGGAACTCTGTCAGGTCGACGTTCAGGGCTCCATCAAAGCGAAGGGAGGCTGTGATTGAAGACACAATCTGGCCAATGAGCCTGTTCAGGTTGGTGTAGGTTGGCCTCTCAATGTCAAGGTTCCTACGGCAGATGTCGTAGATGGCCTCGTTGTCGACCATGAAGGCACAGTCAGAGTGCTCTAATGTAGTGTGGGTGGTGAGGATGGAGTTGTAAGGCTCCACCACTGCAGTGGAAACCTGGGGGGCTGGGTAGACGGCAAACTCAAGCTTTGACTTCTTTCCATAATCAACAGAAAGCCTCTCCATTAGCAGGGAGGTGAAACCTGAGCCAGTGCCGCCACCAAAGCTGTGGAAAATGAGGAATCCCTGGAGACCAGTGCACTGGTCAGCCTGAAGGGAAAATAGACAGATTGATTAAAAGTGCAATTCCACTGTATAACATATGAAATGGAAACTCAACCACAAAACAATCTTGGAGCTTTTAAGCCCAAACTGCACCGTAAACTAATGTGTCTAATCACTCACCAGTTTACGAGTCCTGTCCAAAACCAGATCAATGATTTCCTTTCCGATGGTGTAATGTCCTCGGGCATAATTGTTGGCAGCATCCTCCTTTCCTGTGATCAGCTGTTCAGGGTGAAACAGCTGACGGTAGGTTCCGGTGCGCACCTCATCTGGACAACACAATCAAAAATACAATATATGAAGAATGCTCCAAATATAACCAATGGGGAAGCATCAAGTTAGTTTACTAGTTGGTTAATGTGGTTTATACTAACCAATGACAGTAGGTTCCAGGTCGACGAAGATGGCTCTGGGTACATGCTTCCCTGCTCCGGTCTCACTGAAGAAGGTGTTGAAGGAGTCATCACCTCCACCAATGGTCTTGTCAGAGGGCATCTGTCCATCAGGCTGGATTCCATGCTCCAGACAGTACAGCTCCCAGCAAGCGTTGCCCATCTGGGCTCCGGCTTGGCCGACATGCATAGAAATACACTCACGCTGGAGAGAGAAAAAAAAATAAAATAAAATAAATAAAAAGGGGGGGGGCAATGTTAATTATATTGCATTCATTATATTGTATTTTAATATGACACAAACGTGTGTGTGATTCACTTTAAAAATGTCAGATGTAATCCGTCTTAGTGTATTTCAGTTGAGGATCCGTTTTTAATCCCAAAACAATAGAAAAGGAGGACCACAGTGCCTCCATTGTACGCCCTCACAGCATGGCGTCACTGTTCTTTGTTTGAACCTCTTCTCTTGTGACAATCTGCTGTGACCTCAGCTCTCGGCCGAGTGAGTAAACCGTGACAAAGAGACCGACTCCTCAAGGCGATGTTCACGCCTTTAGCCGATCGTAACTCTTAGTGACAACTGAACATTTGTCTAAAAGATAAGAGTTTGCATGCTGGTTGTTGAGTCAAGCATGCGTGAGCAGGACATGTGGTTTAAGGTTAGACAGCGCCCCCTGTTGCCATGAGGTAACTTTTCAGAGTAAGATAAAAGGAAATATACTGCATGCATGCGTATGTAAAACGTGTACTTCGAGTGTCCTCGTCATTTTGTACACCTCACTGCAAATACTGTTGTGCTTTAAGGATTCATTGGATCCTTATTATGCACAGAAAAAAATGATTATTTAATATAATGTTCTCGAGTAAAACTAGTTTGATGTCACCATCACAATGGACTACTGTATTAGAATCAGTGTGCTTATTAAAGTGGCCCTTCAGTGTGCATATAAGGTAGTATGCGTCAGTGAGGAAGGCAATGACTGGAGAAAATGAGAAAGCCCTCTACCACGCCTCAGCCCTGAATGTACTCCCTCTCCTCCCCCCCTCACTCCCGCCCTCCCCTTTCTGTGCCCCTCTCTCNNNCAGCTGCAGTGCAACACTTTTCTCCCTCTCCTCCCTCTCCCGCTCAGCCCAGCCAAAAAAACTCCCCCAACAGCTGCAAAATGGCTGCCAGCTAAGTCATGCAGCTTGGGCCAGACCACTCCTCCCTTCCCTCTCCATTCTTCCCATCCATCCCCCCACTGCCACGATTACCCCGGTCACTCCCTCGCTGCCCGGAAAACTCCAAATTTCACAGAAAACACACCTTTGTGATCCTCATTGACTTTTACAGTTACATCCATCTCCCACCTTTGTCATCAGTTGCAAACCATCCAAGATGATTACTCAGGTCAGAGCACTCAAATTGATAAAGGCTCTGCCGTGCGACCTACAATGTTCCGTTTCATGACATAACCTGATCACAAAACACCACAGTCATCTAACTGGAAAGAGCTGCCTTTCTCTCTTGTCGCCTTCAGCTACGCAGCAAGAGGCCTGGTGTGCACTTACCACACAGGCATGTCTGCGTAAACCATCTGGCTCAGAGGAGACAAAGGGCAGTGAGAGAGGTGTAAAATGTGTCTAGGCGGTGCTAGGAGGCGGAGGCATTACTCACCATTTTGTCTGCTTGTCCTTTGACTGACGATCAGGATTCAGACACAGGGCAAAAGTGCGGCAGAGAGGGAGAGCCACGGCTTATATAGGCCAGGATGTGGAGGGGGGGGGCAGGCAGGAAACCACAGCAGGCAACTGATCAGCTCATTGGCGGGAGGGAGCAGCATTTGAAAAAAAAGAAGGGAGGGAAGTCTCTATCACGTGTCATGCGATCCACCCTCAGTTTTATCTGCTTTGCTCTGCTGCAGCAGGCCTGTGAGAGGAATATGGCGCACTGTCTCTGCCCTAGTTTAACCGTCCGAGTGAGAGATTAATGCTCCGACAAGGAACCATTTGTTTGCTTTAATCCATTTTTAAGGAACGGAACCAACTGGTAACGTGTGAGCGGCTGCTTCCTTACATTTTCCCACCTCTAGTACACCGTGTTCACAAAGACGGCTAGGACCCACTGCGTCGCAGCTGCACCCACACACTCATCAGCACCCACATAATCCAGCCTGTGTCTGTGTCAAATCATTAAAGGGACAATCACGCACAAAGGAGCAGTTTAGGTTTTTATTCTTTATCATTTAAATGCACGAGGCACAATTTTTGAACGGTGAGATAAGAAAAAAACGGAGGAGGAGGAACACGCAGTGTGTGAGTTGAACGGAATTATGACCTAAAGACTTCCGAGGAACGTAGAGACCAGTTTTCAGCAGCCCCCTCCCCATGTTACAGAGATGTGGTTCATACAGGAACTGGGATCCTATTGTTCCCTCAGGCTGCTGTCTGGACATGAGCTACACAAACAACACGGGGCAGTGAGTTAGTCGGTTATTCGCTCTCCCTGCTCCCACTAAGTCACAGCTGAATGGCACACAGAGGCTGACATAGGACCTCTTTCATAACTTACATTCCACATGGACAGGGATATTGGGGGAGGTGCACAAAAGGGAGGGTTTGGCTTAAGTTTCTGTGTGATAGTGGAGGAAGAAAAGGCCCCCGACACATGATACCTGCCTTTGAACCAGTACTTTTTGGCCAAGTGCCATAAGTGATGGTTGCGTCAAATATGATCCTGGTGTTTTCAGACTTTCGCTTGAAGTTGTTCGGCTAAGATTTGGGATAAGGTTTCATTCAGAGAATAAAAGAGACAAGGGGAATGTATGTAACATAATCTTTTGAGGACTTACACTCCGTGACCTATTTAAGAAATAGTCATACAAATTTACTTTGGCAGACGTCAGTATTCTTCTCCATCATCATCCTCCACCATGTAATCAGTGCCCACCTCTTCATAATCCTTCTCTAATGCAGCCATGTCTTCTCTGGCCTCTGAGAACTCTCCCTCCTCCATACCCTCACCGACATACCAGTGAACGAAAGCTCTCTTGGCGTACATGAGGTCAAACTTATGATCGAGACGGGCCCAGGCCTCGGCGATGGCGGTGGTGTTGCTCAGCATGCACACGGCCCTCTGTACCTTGGCCAGGTCGCCACCAGGAACCACAGTGGGAGGCTGGTAGTTGATGCCGACCTTGAAGCCTGTGGGGCACCAGTCCACAAACTGGATGGTGCGTTTGGTCTTGATGGCGGCGATGGCGGAGTTGACGTCTTTGGGCACCACGTCACCACGATACAGCAGACAGCAGGCCATGTATTTACCGTGACGGGGATCGCACTTCACCATCTGATTGGCAGGCTCGAAGCAGGTGTTGGTGATGTCAGCGACCGACAGCTGCTCATGATAGGCTTTCTCAGCAGAAATGACAGGGGCGTAGGTGGCTAGAGGGAAGTGGATACGAGGGTAGGGCACCAAGTTGGTCTGGAACTCTGTCAGGTCGACGTTCAGGGCTCCATCAAAGCGAAGGGAGGCAGTGATTGAAGACACAATCTGGCTGATGAGCCTGTTCAGGTTGGTGTAGGTTGGCCTCTCGATATCCAGGTTCCTGCGGCAGATGTCGTAGATGGCCTCGTTGTCGACCATGAAGGCACAGTCAGAGTGCTCCAGGGTGGTGTGGGTGGTGAGGATGGAGTTGTAAGGCTCCACCACTGCAGTGGAAACCTGGGGGGCTGGGTAAATGGCAAACTCAAGCTTAGACTTTTTGCCATAATCTACAGAAAGCCTCTCCATGAGCAGGGAGGTGAAACCTGAGCCAGTGCCTCCACCAAAGCTGTGGAAGATGAGGAATCCCTGCAGACCGGTGCACTGGTCAGCCTGAAAGGAAAAGTGGCTATGCTTCATTAAAATTGCAAGAGAGCTGCATAATCGATACAAGCTCAGGGAAATTCGCCGTTATCTTTAAACCCCCAAATCTGTCTCTTTCAGGCTAAGGCCAAATCATCCTGTATGAGATGTCAGAGATCCTAGCAAATGTTAAACCTCACCAGTTTACGAGTCCTGTCCAGAACTAGATCAATAACTTCCTTGCCGATGGTGTAATGTCCTCGGGCATAGTTGTTGGCAGCATCTTCCTTTCCTGTGATCAGCTGTTCAGGGTGGAACAGCTGACGGTAGGTTCCGGAACGCACCTCATCTGAACAACAAAGGAATTGATAACCAGTTGACTATCCAAATGAGCTCGTTTCAACTTGAGTCACCATTAATACCTTTTCAACAGGATTTTTGTTATGAAGAAGGAAATGGTTGTCATCGGTGTAGATGATTACTTGAATTGCTCAAATGGTAATAATTCAACTCTTTCCAGTCAAATGTCATGGAAAAATGAATTAAATGCCTCAAAATCTCCAACCTATGCACCACATCAGCAGCAGTTTAAATGGCACTTACCAATGACAGTTGGTTCCAGGTCAACAAAGATGGCTCTGGGTACATGTTTTCCAGCTCCCGTCTCACTGAAGAAGGTGTTGAAGGAGTCATCTCCTCCACCCATTATCTTGTCAGTGGGCATCTGTCCATCAGGCTGGATTCCATGCTCCAGACAGTACAGCTCCCAGCATGCATTGCCAATCTGAGCCCCGGCTTGGCCCACATGAATTGAGATGCATTCACGCTGCAGAGTGGGCAACATTATTCAATTACCTGTTGTACTTATTTGCTTTCTACATCTCTCAACACAGTTCAGTTAAAGCTATTGTGATGCTCTACTCTTAATTTTAATCTACCAATGCAGATTACAAAATCAGACCAATTTCACATTAAGTTTGGATCAAATACATTTCATCCTGCAACTTTAAATGTTTCATTAAATCCAACCTTACCATGGCTTATCTCTCCTTTCCAATGTTCAGGTATCGGTGGGAAGATCTATTGCTAAAGGTAGCGGTGTTACTCGCTGCTTATATACCTGCAGTTTAAGGTGAACTGTGATTTGATCTGAGCTGTAATCAGAGAAGCCACTGATGAGAGCAGGATAAGCTCATCCGCTTGACTGACATAGATACAATGCCAAAGAAGGTCACCACCCAATTCATTGTGTGAGTGTGTGTGAGTGTTTTTGTACTGGTGTGTATTGCACATCAGGTTTCAGAGAGCAGAAGCAGAACCCATGCACTTGGCAGCATCATGGCTGAGGTTAATGACAGGATGACACAGTCCAATTATTTTGATATTGAGTTAGAGAACTGGTGAAAACAACACCGATACTGACCTCATACGGACCTTTTTATGTCTCGATCATGTCATATGATACAGACATGAAAAGAGGATATGAATTTTTATTGAGTTTGATTTTAAATATGAGATTTCTTTCAGGCTGCATCTGTCAACTTGATCCTCGCACTTCCATAACAAGGACTCATCTGTCCTGAGATCGCATGTTGGCTTTATAGTTAAATGAATCTCACATCTAGAAAAACGAGACTTCTGCTCCAAATTGTGTTCATTTGGTTGCATCGTCACCACTAAACATTACAACGGTACAAAGATACAGTGTTTGTCTAGCCTCCCACATTGCCACACCCTTTTCCTGTGTTGTTAATGAACAATCGCTCTTACTGCCCTTGGGAGAGGAGAGTCAATGAATACATGCAAATGGCCAAAGGAGGCATCAGCTGTCAAAAAATGGAGCAAAGAGCAGGTCAAAGAGGATCCATGGTAATCTGTAATGCAACAAAAACACTAGGCGTCATTATCCTTCATCTAAAGCTAGAGAATGATTTCTCTCTTTTTAGTAGAATTCTTGCTGGCACAGGTGGCAGCACTAACTTCAACTATAGACCCCTTGACTTGTCTCGAAGGCTCAGAACTCTCCGCTCAAACAAGTCGAACCACTTTTCAGAGTTTCGGCCTCACAAGAGTGTTTATGCAAATGTTGTCAGCACAAAAAACAAAAGACATAATTGAAAACAGTAACTAATTCAAAGACAGCATATTGGATGTTGTGACCTAGAGGTCAAGTTGCATGTTGCAGCTGAATGACACTCACCCTTCCCTTCTAATTATGCAACACAACCTATAGCACCCTTAAGTTATCGTTACAGCTCAAAAGGTGTTTGGTGGTGCAACATGGTTGCACCAATGTAGATTAATGAGACTTATTAATGTATTCAGGTGTTTACATATGTACAAAAACATCCTTATCATCCCCTTTACTCAACTTCTGTCCATAGGGATGACTCATCTAAATCATCTAAACCCTGCATCCTGCACCTTTAACGTGAAAACAATCTCTCTCATCGTGTCATTATTTCATCGATAAGCACACAAATAAATGTTGACACATGTTGAAAGATCAGTGGGGACGCTTTCTCGGTCCTGTGTCTTGTTTTGTGTGTAAACACTTTAAAGGTGTTGCCTGAGACACATAAAGGACTGACCCACTTTCATTGTTTGAGAGTAAAGGTCCTCAGTGCATAGCAAATACATTTTCTCACAAATGGAGAAGGCAGTGGATGTATTTTGAGGTCACAAGTGTAAAATATATTATAATATCTGAGGAAAATGATTTGGTACAGGGCACAACAGATATGCACAGAGAGCAGAGGAGAGTGGTTACACACACACACACACACACAGGAAAACGCCGCAGGAGCCTCTGCTGTTGTACAAACACTGTCTGACATGTCTCCAACACTGTGTGACTGTCTGAGTAAAGCAACTACGACCTCTAGCTGTCGAACTGACCCAGTGACGGGAACACACCCAGTGACATGGCAGTCTGGGTCTGGATTGGTTTACAGGATGTCACCATCCACCAGCCATTAGGAAATGGAGTGCAGATCCTGAAATTGTAATTCCAGTTGAACTGGGCCTCTGGGGCGGGACATAGTCTCGAAAACATTGAAGACTGAAATAGATTACCCTGGCAACACATATTATGGGATGGATTCAGAAAACAACTGAAAGCAGAAAAAAAATGTACGATAATGCACTGGCAAAGAACAATATGGGCAGCATTCATATTTGATACATTAAAAACTGATTCAGTCTCGTACTGCAGAATACTTTAGCTGGCATTAAATGTATTTTTTAAATTTGATCATAATAAAGCGTATTATAAAAATGACTATCCCATGTGGATTTAACACCATTGGTGTCTTAGACACATTTTACAAAAGTTAAGGCGTTATGGAAAGAAAGATGATGTAACAACGTCCTGAAAGTGAAGCCAAAATGTATTTAACCCCACCTAATGACCAACTGCAATGTGAGTGATAATGGCAACGCATGAGACAACCATAATAACAGATGGTGTCTGTCTTTTCAGCCATTTCTATATGATATTAGTCCAGTGGATTGGTTTTTATGAGTAAAACTATCAGTTACATATTGCTGAGTTGATCATGTGCAGGCTTGGGACTTTATGTCCCCGCGTTGTTCTTTCTGTCTGTGAAAATACAAGAACTCAATGCTCTGCTTTAGTGTGCTGCTGCTGTGCTTTTGGGCCATCTAGTGGTGAAGTTGCATATTGCAGCTGATACTCCTCACCGCATCCTTCCCTTCCTTTCCATCACTATATATGTGGGAGAGACTATAGGGTGGCCTTCAGCTATCATTAAATAAAATGTAAATAAAATGAAATAAAAATTTGATTCAGATTAATGTTTTCTTAGTTGTTCCACATCCACACATCTGAATGCAGCAGGGACAAAAAAGAAGTCAAAACAAAAGAGCTAATATCAACCATCAATGGCCTTAATAAAATGAATAATAATAATAACAATAATAATAATAATGTGGCTAAATGTATATCAAGTCAAAGGAATCCGGATTATCATTCTCCGTTAATATTCTCCCTGTATGAATTGAAATCATTTGACCTCAAGCTTACACACTGCACCTTTAAATGCTGCATTAAAGTGACATATTTTCTCGATTATGTTCCTTTCCTCTGCTTTATTTCACTCGCAAACCTCAGCCGCTTTCAAAATGCCCCTGACTCAATGACGTCCCAATGTGCAGGTGTGGCAATGTGCTGCATGAGCGAGCAGCAGCGTGATTTGGGCGCGCGAACTGCGACGGTGCGCGCTCCCGTCAGCTGGGCGTGGTTTGCAGTCAGATACAGTCCGACTTCTCCTCGCCCACCTGGCACTACTGACTCACTCAGCCCACATCGACGGCAGCTGTGTGAGGAAACAGAACCCAGCACTACTTCCTGTATCGAAGGGCTATTCCACCCGAAAGACACTATGGTGAGTATCGCGTTTTGTTCGGGTAATCTTTTGAAAAGCGTGTCTCT
>JAFBJT010108742.1:0-10029 GCA_016785325.1 Chascanopsetta lugubris
GTGTAGGAAATGTTCTGCTCATTAAATGTGAACATTTTCAAAATGTCCCTCTGGCGTCATTGTTCTTTATGTGTCATTGTGCTATGATTCGACTGGCCACGCCCACTCCAGATCAAATCGGGGCGCAGAACGTGGCGTCTGAACTCAAAGGAGTTTGACACCTCGGTTCGATTCCACTTCTAATCCCCGCGCAAAGACGAGGAGCGAGCAAATTAGATTCCTGACAGATTCATTCCTGAGGCTCCTCCCATCAGCTCCCTGTGCGCTGGGCTCCCTCAATCTCTCCTCCGACACCCCGCTTCCCCAAAGCACACGTACACACACACACACACACACACACACACACACACATAGACACACACACACACACACATAGACACACACACATTGTACTCATCTGTAATTCAATGTCCTATGAAAGCTGTTGAATATGCACTGCTGATAAACCTGCTTAGTCATATTATCAGAATCATATAGCGCATTTCCAGTCTCGCAAATGAAATGTAAACACAGGAAGTAAATACAGGAAGTGAATGAAAACCTTCATTACGCAAAGATGTGCAGATATTTTAAGAGCTAATGGTTTTAACTACACGGACACAACACACACACACACACGCACACACACACACACACACACACACACACAGTGTGTTTGAATCAGAACTGAATGCTACATTAGGTTCCCCTACATGCCTGGAAAGTAAAGAACACACGCAGCAGCATACACATTCACCACCAGATGTCACCAAACCCTGCGCACTGAACCTTTATCATGGATCTACTTCGTGACGGGAGACACTGGGTTGGACGGAGGACGGCGCCGAGTCCAGATCGCTCCTTCGTCTCTGCTCAACAAAGTGCACGGCTTGGTTACGATGGTTACCGTGACAACAAAGGTCAGTGGAACCCAGGTAAATATTGTAAACAATCACTTCTGACGCGCCCCCCCCCCCACACACACACACACACACACACATCTGACCGGTAGACCCAGTCCCCACTCTTGCCCGCTGTTGCAGTCCAATTTATCGTCATCATTCTTGTCATTACACAATATATTATTATGGTCTGGCAGACGTGTGTTGTTGCTGTTGGTGTGTGTGACCGTCACCGTCGTCAGGAGGCAGAGCGCGGGTGAGGCAGCGTGAATGTTTCATGCTAACAGGCAGAGAGGGAGACGGGAGGATGAGCTGGACCCAGATGGCTTGTGTTTATCTATGACATCACAGAGGTACGACGAGAGGACGGCGAGGGACACGCAGATAAGGACCCGAGGAAAAACAGGGAAGGATGAAAGGGGAGTTATGTGACGCGCGTGTGTGTGTGTGTGTGTTGGCCAGCAGGCAGGAGATCTGAGTGGCTGTCCCAGATACCCAAATAAGTCTCTACATATAATTTTACATCACAGTTGCTTGAGACAGCAGGGATGAGACACACACACACACACACACACACACACACACACACACACACACACAGTCACACACACTGATCACCTCAGGTTCATCATCTGCCACTTTCACCTCACTTGGTTCATGTGCCGCTGTATCACTGGCTGTGACATGGTTGAGATTGAGCGCCATGACCCCCCCCCCACACACACACACACACACGCACACACACACTATAAAGTTAAGGATCAAGATTTTGTCCCCCAGTACACTTATGATTTACTGTCTGCTGTACAGGTGTTTGTGTGTGTGTGTGTGTGTGTGTGTGTGTGTGTGTGTGTGCGTGTGCATGTGCGTGTGTGAGTGTGTGTGTGTGTGTGTGTGTGTGTGCAAATGGCATCCTGTCGAGGTACATTGATCCACAGCAGGTGCTCTTTGATTGTGTTATTTAAACACTGTGTGTTTCCGTGTGCAAGCAATTTGCAACACACAGACACACACACACACACACACACACACACACACACACACACACACACCGAGCCAATTAACACCTCAGTATCCCTCTGGTATGCTGCAATCAAGCTAGGTATTTTTAATCAAACATGAGTGCTCACATAGCCGCACACCTGCACCGCACAGCAACACACACACACACACACACACACACACCATCATCATCATCATCATCATCATCATCATCATCATGAGCTGCAAGTTTAGCAACAAACAATTAGCCAGTTTCAGCGATTAGCCTGATCCGCCTCCAGCACAAACAGGCTCACATTTGCAGAGAGGTTGAACACAGAGGTGAGTGTGTGTGTGTGTGTGTGTGTGTGTGTGTGTGTGTGTGTGTGTGTAGTAACGAGGACGTTCACACCATCGCACCAATCTGCTTTTCAGTGTGACTCCTAATTTAATCTCCTCGCCCTTGGTTTCTCTTTAAAAGCGTCCTGAGGTCACTTCGCCTGCACATGCTGCTGCAATCATCGTCTGTTTACCGAGCGATTTCAGATCCGACCTGTGCCGTTCGAAAACGACCCCACGATCCTCTTTTGACATTTAAAGGTCTGTCGCGTATCATTTAAAGGGATGTTGCCGTGGAAATGGAATATTTGTTGTTCTGTTAGTCTGTAAAATCACTTGAAATGACACACTTTTGATGCGTGGGTGCTGACACTCCACCCCTTATATCAGGAGGGGGGTGCAATACCCATCTTCACCACTAGGTGTGTAGATTTGAGTGGCCTCTGGTGGTCGAGTGCCACATTAAAGCTGACTCAGCATCGCTTATCTCAAATCCCTTTGCCCCACTCTGAATTTCAGTGACTACCCGCAGTACCTTCAAGTACCGATCCGGTTCTCTCATTTCTGGATCCGAGTCCCGATCATAAATTCTGGTTTCACCCCGGCTTTCCATTGGATATCTCTATTTCTAAATATGCAGTAAATAACATCCCATAATAGCCCTTCATTAGAAGGAGATGCTGAGAAAATAGTACGGAAACGCTCCAAGCCTCTCGGCCCGAAGCAGCCGTGAACCTTACTGCCGTTCCGCTCAGAGGCCGGACACAATTCTGTCTATACAGTCAAACTGAAATTATGGGATAGATTTTTCTTCTTTTTTTTCCTCTTCTTTTTAAATCAACACAAAACGAAGCCATCGAGTTCTATTCTGGTCTCATCGCCGGTGCGCTCGGCTCGGCTCGGCTCAAACACCGGAGCAATTAATTACCTGCGGGCACATTATGGACACCTGCGATGATGAATGGGGTCCTTTACGGAGATGCGCAGCGCTGATAGGTCAAGTTCAGGTTAGCGGAGTCGCGCTCCGACACCAAAAACCGAACCAAGAGCAAAACCTCCTCCCAACGCCCGAAAAACTTCAATCCTGTTTAACATGCGTTAAGCGCAGCTGCACTCACTCACTCACTCACTCACTCACTCACTCACACAGATGCCAGCCCAGTGGTCTGTTGTTGCGTGTTTTGTTGCTCATGCCCTCGGGGCTTCTTCTCCTCCCTCTGTTCACTTTGTCCCCAGTGAAGAAGAAGAAGAAGAAGAAGAAGAAGAAGAAGAAGAAGAAGAAGAAGAAGAAGAAGAAGAGAATGACTTCATTAGTTTTATGGCTGAGCTGAACTTGGGTGTATCTATTATTCCTGCGTGAGCGATTCTAGAAAACCTACTTCTGCGATTTCCAAAAGCAGGCACTCGATCTGGCTTTTACAAGCTCAGTGATTTCACAGTGGAAGTGGAGCAGGTAGCGCCGGCGCTGCGCCGCCTTGCTCAAGGACACGGAAAAAGCAGGACACGCGGCTGTTCCAGGAGGCGGAGCAAGCTAGGACACGCCTCCCCGGGGGCTACTGTCGCCCTGCCAGGAGGGTCACGGGAGGGGGGGGGGGGGGGGGGGGGGGGGGGGGGGGGGGGGGGGGGTTTCACGTCAGGGCGCGTCATTATGTATTGAGAGCGACTTTTTGTCGCTAAATACCAAATAGTTTGTTAAACAAAGAGTTGGAGGCTCCGCCCGCGGGCTGATCGGCTCCCGAGGAAGAGTTAGGTAACTGGACAATGTTTCATTGAATGTGGCCTCTGTTTCCTACATCTAATTAAGTGTGTGAGAATCCTCATCATAATGAGAGGGTGAATTCATTCATGCGAGTGTTGTGGGTTCGCGGCTCGGTGGCAAAGGAAATAGGTGAAGTCCTGTTTGGGTTCAGCGAGGCCGAGCCGCACGCCGAGGATGGACGCAGACTCGGTGAGGCTGCCTGACTCCTCCCACTCACGAACTCGTTCCAAATATGGGCAAAGAGGCGGGGCGCAGGTGGAGGTGGGAAGGGTTGATTGAGCAGGGCCACACCCACAACGATACCCCGTTAGCTAGTTAGGCTACAGAGCTATGCAGCTGCTGGCAGCGCCGAGCTGACGATGACATCACCTGTCAATCAAGCGACAACTATGCACAACTTTATAGATGTTGACTTCACCTCTAAAGTCGGCCATTTTAACATGGGAGTCTATGGGGATTGACTCAAGTGGCCGCCTTGTGAACTGCGCTCCATCCACTCTCATCCCGCGAGGCTCCCGCTTGGGCGGAGCTAGATTAAAGGTACAGTGTGTAAGATTTAGTAGAACGTTTGACTTTCAAAATAAAGCAAATTCTTCTGGTGTTTTCATGGAACTGTTGGGACTTAAATGTATAAATAGTTAGTTTGATTATCTTTTATTGAGCCCTTCACATCCACATTATCTTTTCGGAGGCTGCCAAGTTTCCATGGGAGCCCAGAAAGGTCAAAAAAAGGCACTTTTTGAATGATTTCTTTCCTCCGCCCCACGTTTCCTACCCGCTGCACCTTTAAGAATTAAATGCACCGCATAACCCCCTGATTGGTTGCTCGGGTCGATAGGTGTTGCGGAGCATAACAAAATAAGAAGGTGTGTAACCGGTGTTGGAGGTGACAGCGAGAAGGTTAAAGTCAAACTGTACGAGCTTTAAAGCTCTTAGTGATATTACACCCGGAGGGAGGCTTGTTCTCGGACAAGCAGAGCAGATCGATACAATCACATCACGTCCACAAAGCGTATGAGACAGCGCTTAATGACACTTGTTTTATACACACCCGCCCAGTCAGGAGATGAAAGGCTTTTTTTTGCACTGCCAGTGTCTCCATGTAACGACGGAGACTGTCCTTAAATCTTCATCATCGGAGGGAAAAACGCTTTCAGAGTTGATCTGCTTTCATAACAGTCATTTTGTAAACAGAGCTATAATAATAAGACCAGTTCACCCGCATGAAACGATAGAGTTCTGTCTGCAAAGCATACAAATGTTATTTTATCCCGTTTGAAGCCAGTAGTTTACTATATGTTTTACATACAGTATATATATACATTATATATATATATATATATATATATATACATACATGTATACATATACACACGCATACATGTATAAACACACACACACAAGATATTTTATATTACTCTCATATAGTACTCATTAATACTATATGAGAGTATTATTTCATATATTACATTTCTAGGAATAGTTTAACAATACCAGGATTTATATATATATATATATATATATAAACACGTATGTAGAACTAAATCTCCACGTATGTAGCTGTACAGTACATAAGAATTGGCCTGCTTAACATTTGACGTGTGCTGCAGTAGCTGCAACATTTCACTAACTGTGCAGCGCAGCCCTCTGCCTGACGGCCGTTTGCATCCTATTACTCTATAATTGTTTCAGAGCTGAATTCAATTCACACCTTAAACAACAGCGGCACTTGAAATGAACAGACTGAGGCACCGGGCCTCATTCAGAGGTAATTGCTTTGATTAATTAGGGAACAAACAGCGAAAGCCTGCGCTTTATTATGGCGGAGGAGGAGGAGGAGGAGGAGGAGGAGGAGGAGGAGGAGGAGGAGGAGGAGGAGGAGGAGCCAAACACCTGACATTTACCATGCTGAGTAAAGTTAATTCTCCATATCTGCTCCGGCCGGGGGTAAAACCCCGGTGTCAAACTGAGACAAACTATTAGTTTCAAGCCGTGAGTCGATTTGAGCGAAATGAAAGAAAGGATTATCGACGTGTTTGTGCTAAATCACTCCGATTAATCCATTAATGATGATACACGCACAGAGTTCATCTCAGTGGTATTTGCATAAGCGCTGGATGTGAGAGACGATACGAGGTAATACCACCAGGAATCATCGGGGGCAGTGGAGCACATAGTTGAAACTAATCAAGATCGGGACACGAGGAAGAAACACTGTCGACAATGGTGCATTTTGTGTGTGGGGGGCAAACACAGGTTTTTTTTAGCTCCTCCCATTATCGCAAATGCTGGACTCCACCCTGCCCTCTGGTGGTTGGATAGCGTACTTACAAAGCTAACGTAAACACTGACTGAAACAATGCATTGCCAGTTACGTGACTGGAATCAGAGACATCGTATCTCAGGAAACAAAGGCAAAACGAACCTCCACCCTTTCCTCCCAAAGAGCCGCTGCATTGTTGACTCTCTTCCCCTTTAGCCCCGCCCACCTGCCCATCCTCCTCCATTAGCATCAAGCCGTCATCCATCCATCCAGAGTGACTGGCATCCCAAATCCATTCACTTAAACAATACAAAACTCTCCATCCCTGCCCCCCCCCCCACCCCCCACCCCCCTGTCCGTCTTTCAGCTCCTCTCACCATCACTCTTCTCTGAGTCATTCATCACATCCCATTATTGTCTTTGTTGTACAAACAAACAGGAAGTCAGGGTTTGCCACCGGAGGGCAGTTTCGAGAGACAACCCAGTGCCGCCAACGGATTTCTTTTTCTTTTTACGGTTCAACGGAAACCATTGCCGAGCCTCTCGGCGGAGTTTGCTCGATAGGAAAGAGCGCCCCCTATGCCCTGACACGTCGGGACTTTGAGGACGAAACTCCGACGTAAACAGAACCCGCTTCAAGACAAACACTAACAGGCTAACGCCGACAAAAGCAGAATATGACACTTACAGACCCTTAAAATACACCCGAGGAGACAGTTGATGCAGACTGAACCAGGGCTGGAGCACAAACCCTCTGTCAGAGCGGCAGTAACGAAGCCGCAGTCACGGCTGCGAGCGCGGGTCACGATTAACGAGAGGTTGCGCGGCGCAGACACAGGCCGCCTCCCACCGCCTCGTTAAATTCCAGAGAAATTAAAAATGACAAGTCAAGTATTGTCCCTGGCTCTAAATCCTCTTTTCAATTACATGGCGACCATTGTTCCCTGTTGGTGGCAATAAGTTGTTAGTGATTAAAAAAAATAAAAAAATAAAAAGCGTGTGTAGCTTTAAGCTGCGGAAGTGATTGGCAGCGGGTGGAATGGGAATGTAACCATCAGCGTGTTAAAGAGGAGGAGGAAGTGCAGCGTGCGGAGCTATGATATAAACGGTGTTCAATAAATACTTACGACCAGATTAACAGGAAACACCCTCCAGAGAGCAAACTGTAATTTAGGTGTTCGCACAGAGCTTTAACAACAACAACAACAACAACAACAGCGCCAAGCGCTTCATTCCCACCACTAATTGTACCGACTGGTACATTGGGTTTCAGGGATTCTCTTGATTTGATTCGGACTTTTCTCATTAAACTGTGATTGGGTGGTGGTGTACACACACACACACACACACACACACACACACACAGTCATGGTCAGGTGAGACAAGAGGACCACCACAGCAACACACTTCCATTTGGCTTTGTCTCCTTATTGGTTTGCAATGGGTGTAAAGTTAGTCTGAGCTAATCCTAGATTAGAATTAAAATTCTGTTAATTGGTAAAGTTTTGCTCATTTAGATGGAAACCAAGTCATTTTCAGATCTTTCAAAGTCACATTTCTTTTAATATCCACAAACCATTTAATTTAGATCGTTGAGTTTATAGTTAGATGTGTTCATTTGTGTGGAATAGTATATTTCCTGTTTTTCAGTAATGCACGTTTTGATTTTAGTTTGAATATAATTTGGCGTAAACTCTGCAGGACAATGAATTGAAGTCTGGGAGGCTCGTTTTCATTTGAAAGGTTCATTCATATTGCATTTACGTTTTTATAACAATTGTTAACAAAATTTCATTTGATATCATTCTTATTCTTATTATCATTTTAATGGTCATTAGATGTCGCTCATTCTGGACTCCACTGGATGAAATGGGAAAAATACATATTTTCCATCATTATTTTTAATTGACAAAAAAATAATCCAGGATACGAGTAACTGGGCTAATCTTATGTTCCTGCAGGCTTTTTGTCATAATCTCCTGCAAACTTTCTTTGTAAGCGCGTCCTGCGTTGAGCTGCGTGTATTTTGTGCAGAGTTGTAATTTGACCTAGTTTCGTTGCTCCAGCCTCAAGTTACATTACCTTTACAGCAGAAATGTACATGTAGAGATTACAGTAACCTTCCCTTTAACCTACAGCGCAATTTACAAACACTCCGGCAACACCGCGACTCCCGCTCTCATCCTCTCCCCATAAATATGCATATCTATGAAATTTGCATGTCCTCCATTTGAAGTAAGTGTTTTTGAATTTTAAGCCCCGCGTGCTCTCAGGGTGCACACGCTGAAGCAAACAGTAATCTTTGGAAAGGAGTGTGACGGCACTCGCCCCCTTCAAAGGCGGCTCTTCTCCAAGGCGAGGCTCTTTTGTGCGAGCGGGCGATTGATGGGAAGGTATAGTGAACTAAACCACGCTGCTTTGATCCTTCCCCCCCCCTCTTAATAATCACTGCCATTACTTCCTCCTCTTTAAAGAGGTTTCCGAATAATGAGTTTCGTCGGCTCGCCTGTGTGTGTGTGTGTGTGTGTGTGTGTGTGTGAGAGAGAGAGGAGGACGAGATGCGGTGGTTTTAAAGACCCAGTGCAGGAGGGATTGTGACACACACATGTACACAAACAGGGAGGGGGGCTTGTCCGATTGTTTGTGTCGCAGAATCCGATGGGAGGTGGAGGGTGACAAAATAAACGCTTCTCTTTCTTTCCTCTGCACAAGATGAATGAACTGCCACAGTCTTTGTGTTGTGCTTACACACACACACACACACACACACACACACACGCACACACACACACAACTCTATGTTGATAAATGACAAGGCTATTTCAATTACTGCCCCTTTGCCGCTTCCTTCCACGACAACACTGAAGTTAAATCAAATCCTTAAAGTCCGTGACACTAATGAAAATCAATTAATTGTGTTCGTCCTAATAACGTCAAACTTTTAAAAATACCACCGTCGGACTGAAATTGTACTGAGTTTAATTTCCCCAAAGTAATTGGAAGGGAAATTAGACCTGTGTACGAACAGACAGATGGATGAGAGCGATACAGAAGTGGAAAAAACCTGCAGTTCACAGAGTGGCCACTTGAGGCTGCGCTCCTACAACGAGCCAATGTCCATCGGCTCCCGTGTTAAATTGGTTCAAACGGTAGACGGTTTAGAAGGGGGGTGATTTCTCTTCTAACTCTGAAATTGTGCATAATTAAGGGGCGTGGTCTATTGAGTGAGACCGGGACCCCCGTAAGAGGATGCTGAAACAGCACCATGGGCCCACCCCAGCTCGACCTGTGCTCCACCTCTTTGCCCGTATTTGGATGAACCAGGAAGTGGGAGGAGTTCAGCAAGATGGCGACGAGTGAACCGCCCCCCAAGAGCCTCATGATCACTCCGCAGAAACCTATAGGGGGCGTCACGGACGCGCATGCAGCTTCACCAAACATCCAAGTGGCTTTTGCAGCTTTACAAGAATCTATACTTTTTCTTTTCACTTCTTCTACTCACTGATGTCGAAAAGTCATGACTAAAAAGCGCTGCTGTTTCTTCAGGGTGGTGCCAGAACAACACGCGCAGTAGGTTTCTCAGCCCCTCACCATGAAAACTGCAGCTGTCCCTGTTTGAATGAGCAGCCATTTTGTTTCTGAGGTCAGAAGTGAAACAAAAACACTTTCTTCTCATTTCCTGAGGAGTGATCCATCAGCAGCAACTGGCAGAGGTGGTTACAGATGAGCCACCTCACCCCCCCGCCCGCCCACCCCTGGGGGGGGGGGGGGGGGGGGGTGTTTTTATTTCACTATATTTACTTTTT
>JAFBJT010108746.1:0-10978 GCA_016785325.1 Chascanopsetta lugubris
GGGGGGGGGGGGGGGGGTGAGGTCCCCAGAGTGCCTCACTGCCGCTTCTTCCAGGAAACCTACGCCGCTGGAGGAGCGCCGCCGCACAAAGCTAGCATCGGAGCGGCTCATTGTCCTCGGACGGTCCATCTCACCGGATATCTGCAGGGCTTGGGCACAGGACGGCCTGCGCTCGTCCTCGTTGGGTTGTAAGACAATGAAAGGGGGCCTTAGTAAAGTACGGATGCGGATGAGACATCTCATTTTCAAAGAGGCAGTGTCCAATGGGGGACACTTGCAAAACTCTGCGATCGATGCTGCGTCTTCAGGCAATCACCCACGACTCCTCCAATCAATGGATTAAGATAGGAACTCGCCTCCATCGCTCCTCCTCCCGCCACTCCCCCATTCTAAGATGCAGAGTTGGTCCGTGGCCATCCAGCCAAATACAAGCATCGCTAATTGAGCCCTACAGGCATATCAAACGGCTGCCCGCTCTCGGTTCAGAGGAAACAGAGGTTGCGCAGACTTTCCTTTGCCTTGCAGTACAGCTATGCCTCCCTGGCGGTGGTTTCACTGTGAAAGGGAAAGTAAGCATTATCATCTCCTCCTCGCTTCCTATATGCAGCTGTGCGGGCTAATAAACAAAAACAAAAACAAAAACAAAAAATATTTCAAACGAGTTGATCCAATTACTGCACAGGGCGAAGACTGTGTTGGTATTACGTTGTTTCCCATAACGACATGATAACGGCGGGGCCGCTCAGGGGGAATGTTGTAGCTGGGGCTCGCTCCAGGGAACGGGAGCAAGGAGCAATTTCCACAGCCCTCGCCTCCTCATTGCGAAGTTTCCTCATTCCCAGGGAATTGAGACTTCATGTGGCGGAACACAGAGAAGGGTAAAATAAGCTACTTCTACTCGACTGGTCTTGTGTTTTTGTTTTTTTGTTTTTTCTGGGCGGAGCCAGATCCGCCTCGATGGTCCAAAGGGAGAGCAGCACTTACAGGTGCATTTGTAAGCACCTTGCATCCAGGAAGTGAAGCGTGAATGTTGACTCAGTATTTCAACAATGCCACAGAGAGACAGCCGAGTGATGCCGGGATGGAGATTGCACTTTTCTTTCAGGTCAGGAAAGTGGAAACAGAGTGACCTAGAATACCAAAGGGAGTAGTGATCGCCGGGCATTTCAGAAACTACTGTCCACACAGAAAAGGGATGTTGTTTCACTGGTAACGTAAAACCATGTTTGCCCGCTGTCAGGGAAATATGCTCAGGTGCATTCTTGCAGAATGAACATCTCATCAATCATCCCTCATTGTCTGCATAGTAAATATGAAGATGTGATGGACCAAAACAGTGACACTGATTATTGGCTTTGAGATTATAATCTGAAACTTTAACGGTGCAGCGTGTGAGATTTGGGTCATTTTTGCTCAAATATTACTTAACAATTGCATACTGACATTTTCATGAATGTATACTTTTTTTTTTTCATTTTGCTTAAATGAGCCCATTAATGTACTTATAGCCACATGAGGAATGGGTCCTCTCCATGTGTTTACAGGAGAGTGGACGTATTAATGGCAACTGAAGTCGACCATAGGTTCTCCTGCATGTTCAGAAGGGTGAGGGTGAGGTGATGGACACAACATGCAACTTCACCTCCAGATGTCACCAAATCTTACGCGCTGCACCTTTAAATACCGGTTCTGAAAAATGTACTGTGACTGAAAAGTAGAGCAAAAATACAGACATTAAAAGCAGTTGCATGGCTTCTGATATGAACATTCTCATTCATGTTGCACGGCCATGAAAAGAATACGTATATATTGTATCGAATCTGTGACTACACACTGAAATGGCACAAGTGGGATTTGAAAACTGGAAATGATGTCCACACAGCCCTGAGAGAAGCCTGATAATACACCTGATAATAAACTAGACTTACGCCAAACATGCGCAGTCTCCTTACATCCCACAATTACAAATCTCAGAGCTCTGTTTTTGCCGGGAAAGGCACGTTTTTAAAAAAAAGTATAACCGGATGATTTGTTTCCAGGTAGGAAAATGTGAGACCTCAAGACCTCAGCGGTTTCCTGGTATTATTCCCGACATATGCACTACTTGTGATCACAGCGTCAGCTTCAACGGGATCAAAAATATCCACTGTCCTTTACAGTAAGGCCTGACCTGACTAAAATCCTTCAGAGCACTGATCCACATGTTCGCAAGCAAAGCTGTGTCAGCCCCCCGGCACACGACATAGAGCTGAGACTGAACTACAGAGCTCCTAATAAGCCGGGCGATGGCGTTTTTTTCTTCTTTTATTTCTTTTGCTTCTAGTAAAACGGGTAAAAGAGGGAAGGGAAATTTTCACGGACAAATCACCCAGAGCGATTAAAGCAGGGTGAAGAAAGTCGAGTGGAAACTGTGACGCTGAATGCATCTCACCTCGTGCAGAGATAGAAACCTGCGTGATGCAATTTTTACTGCATCAAATATCAACACGCAGCACTCTGATTTGTCATAGGTTTCAGGGGGAGGCCATTAAGAGCATGCTGAGGTGCTTTTGAAGTGTCAGCGTCTCAGCTTTAAGTGCCACAGCAACAATTCTGAGTTAGGGAGGAGAGTGGTACTGGGGGCTGAGGGCGCGGGGGGGGGGGGGATCCAGCAGTGCTGGGGGGGGGGGGGGGGGGGGGGGGGGGGGGGGGGGGGGGGATCCAGCAGTGCTGCAAAGGTACTCAGAGGGGGTAACATAAACACGCTCCGCGGTGTCCGTGTGGTTCCTCACCTGCAGAGAGACCGGGTTATCAAAGCTTCATGTGCGTTAAAAGCACTGCGGAGCACCAAGGGGCAAGAAGGCGGCAAGAACATTGACAACGTACTACTATATTAGCGGAGAACGTTTGTCGGATCGCAGATACGTTGAGCGCAAAGTGTGTCGGCGGTGCACGTAACCTCCCCTCGTGTATCGCCCGGTCTTGCTGGCGGCGCAGGAAACACACATCATTGACTCTGCAGCAACAGGAGCCCAATAAAGAGGGTGATATCTCCTCATCCTGCGTTGGCATGGTGTGACGCAGAGGTTGTTAAAAGAGGTATGAATCTTTTATGAGCGGAGGAAAACGCCACTGTTGTCAGTATGAGAAGAAACGGCCGAGGCCGCGGCACCTGCCCGGAGGAGGACGCGCGTCGAGGCGTTCCATCACTCGGCTCTTCTTGACACTCAAACTGTTGTTGCGGCCGATGCATTTACGTGTGAAAACCCGGCAAATGACTCGATCGCACTCACACAGTCGAGTGGATGAGATTCCAACACGCACCGGCAGAACCTCTCTGGGGAATTCTGCCCATAGCATAACGGTACGTTGTTATTTTTTTTGTTTTTTTACAGAAGACTCTCTAGCTTAGAGAAAGACAGCATGAAGCGAGGCTTGGCAGCAGCAGATTGCGGCAGTAAACGCTCCTCTAAATGACTTATTAGGCGCACAGTGGGAAGACGGAGCACGGGCCATAATCACGGCAGATCCATCGGGGCTGGGTTTTTTTTTTTATGTGGCGCAACCAAAAACAGTGAGGGCTTTAATGATTCTTGTCCGTGGGATTGTGTTACAATCACTGTCGTTGTTTCTGCGGTGACAGGGCTGTTGGTCGCGCAAGTGGGGGAATCATAACACTGTTGACGCTTTCTCTAGCACCTGGTCCGTCCCTCACAGGACGGCCTGGTCTCCAGTGATTGGTCGACTGCTCTCAGCTGCAATGTTCAGTCTCACATATTAGACCCCGACTGCCTCAGTGGCATCAGCTCAAGCAGGAAGTAGAATTAGAATGAAAGACTAGACAATGCTGTGGAACTTCATGATTTTAAATTTGAAAGGTCTTAATACACAAAATATCCTTATAACCCATTAAAGGTGCAGTGTGCGAGATTTTTTTGTCACTTCTATTGGTAGAAAAACGATTACAAAACAATAACATACTGACATATTAAGGGATTTTTAACCATTTTTCCCCCCAATTAGCCTTCAATGTATACATTCATCAGGATCGGGTCCCCTCTATGGGGGTGGACATACAAATCATCTTTTGAGTTTTAACAACACCTGAGGGTTACCATAGGTTCTCCTGCGTGCTCAGAAGGGTAAGGGTGAGGTGATGGATACCACATGCAACTTCACCTCTAGATGTCATCAAATCATACACACTGTGCCTTTAAAGGACAAAAAAGTCATATTTCAATGATGCCCCTGTCTTTGCCTTGTCAACAAACCCCTTCTTCTCTTGTAACCTAAGTGAACATGCTGTTCGGCTCAGCTATTAACAATTTTGAAAATTAAAAATCTGGTTAGCATCCTGCCAAAGCCTCTTCCAGCTCATTATCTTCTTTCCTCTTCCACTTTTTGTGCTACACATAGTGGATTTAACACAGCATTTCCCATAATTAGTTATTGTGATGCTGTAAAAATCAGTAAGAATTATGACTGAAACACACCCATCAAGACTACATTTATCTGCAGCTCTGCGAAGCTGACAATTTTATAACTGTAATGTAATCGGACAAAATGACCACACACTTGACTGCTGTAATCTTGGCTGCTTGCTTGCAAGCCAAATAATGGCAATTCAGCGAAAATAAGAAGTGACAGAATATCCGTTCATATTTTCCATTTCATATCCGGACTGTGCCCCGATATTGTTCGGACCGGTGCCTGGACCATCAGGGCAAAATAAGCTTTTGTGAGCCCCCCAAAGACAGTTAATCATCAAAAAATAACTAGAACGAGTCTCTTGCCCTTCCAGACTTGCAGCACGCAAACTGAGACTGCCCTATGTGAGATGTGTGCACACCCACTCAGTCACGGGAACATTTCCACATAATGACCCTGTCCATCAATTTAAATGTCAATCCACTCAGACAGAACTTGGAAAGTGTCAAAGGGAACTCTGAGATGTTCCTGTACTGTGAAGGTGCCTGTTCATTGCATCTGGAAACAAACTGCCACTTTTTGCCAGAGTGGGGCACAGAGAATGGTGAGCTTGTTGGACAGGCTACTGCCTTTTATAGAAAGTGGCCAACTGTCCAAAAACTCTAGATTTTCTTTACATCTGCTTTATTGAGAGAAAAAAAAAGTTTCTAAAGTGGTGTAGAAGGAAAGGGCCTGTGGTGACAGATGTGCAAAGTTAGCAACACTGCCTGTAAACATCCCCCTAATGAGGTAATAAAAACCTTTGGCATCAGCAATCGAAGGGGGAAAGTTCCAAAACTCGGCTATCTAATCAATGGTTTAACTCCAGTCCATTATGAGATTCTCTGTGGATCGATGGATGGATCAACTCCATCACAAACCCAAACTTAAGACTCATTTGGGTACGTTCGCACAAATTGGTCCACTTCGTTAGAGGGCACCTGATGCCAGTTGTACACACATTCTTTCATTCCACAACTGGTTCAACTCGCATTCACAAAAGCAAACCTCAAAGGGACCGTGAATAAGAAAGAAAAGTTACGTGCGTACTAAATGACATTCAGACATTTCGACAGAGGGAGCGTCACTAGATTTTAGCCTAGGAGTGCTATTGGACAGTGGGTATGACTTTGACAAGACAAAGAGTATTATCCAATTTACATGTGTTTCATAAAAAGACATTTTGCGGGCTCTGACGGATCCTGCCACAACCTCTCTGTACAATATACAAAGGAAGCCTGGGAGGAAAGCGTTCACAACACAGACATAGCCCAGTAAATGCAAGTTCCTCCTGTGATTGGTGCCGAATGTTGGATACATAGAGCAGGACAATAGTAGTATATTCTCCATCCACAAACTTTGTATGCCTGCGTTTATGTGTGTGTGTGTGTGTGTGTGTGTGTGTGTGTGTGATGTCCCTCGCGTTCTACTTCCTGCTTTATTTTGAAGCCCTCATCCCTCCATGTGTCGGTCATGTTTACTTCCTCTCGTGTCCTCTCCCTCATTATCCCTGATCAGTTTCACTCGTGTCTGCGTCCTCTCCTGATCCCTGTTCTCCCTGATTGTTCCCCTGTATATAATCCCTTCCGTTCCAGTCTTCCTTTGTCTTGACGCACTCCCATGTACCGATCCTGTCCCAGTCTTATCACAAAGTCAGTTAAGTACTTTCGCTATTGCCGTTGCCAAACTTTTGTCTGTCCCTGATACCGCCTTTTGCCTGTTCCTGTATCGCCTCTTGTTATCGACCCTGCCTATTGTTGGAATACGTCTTTTGCCTACGCCCGTATCGTCTTTTTGGTTATCGATCTCGACTGGATTTTGGACTGCCTCTGGAATTAAAAGAACCGTTATCCTGCGTCTGCGTTTGGGTTCCCTGTCCGCGACATGACAGTGTGTCCTTATTGCACAAATGACTGGTGAAGTGGCGGTGTTACAAGAGTGTAACAGAACTGGTGCGCAACAACCTCCTGTTTATATGTGTATTTTCTGCATGCCGTGGGTCGAGCCTGCAGGATTGATTACACTGCATTGTTGACGGTCCAAGGCAGCCAACTGTAGATATCGGCAGGTGGCCAACGGAGCACAAAAGAAGTTACAGAAAACCAAAGATGGCCTCGTGACTCATCAACATCTGCAGTATTTGCGGAGATAAAGGGAAAATAATTTCCCCACTGAATAACGTGGACGCTTCTGGGAAACTGATCAGGGAACAAAGGATGATTTATTCCTGGAGCGAACAAGAACCTGCTCAACACAAAGACACCAATCAGGGAAGTGAGCAGAGAGAACAATACGTTTTGGACAGGTGGTGCCAGACAGTTGTCAGGACACTGTTCTATCTGCAAATACAGATAACTATGGGATGTAATAAATATTTAATTGAGTTTTTGTGAAGAGCTTGATCTGCATAGATTTGTACAAGGCTTCTGAAAAGGACTGAAACTAAATTGCATTGACAAAATTGTATCATTTTAACTTTTCAGTCCTGATCGCACCTCAGAAGTCTTTTTCTGTTGATGCAATAAATCGAATCCAGATCAAATATGTTTTGCAATTCTACAATTCACTTAGCTTTTATCAGTACAGATAGCGACTTGGGGCCTTGTTGTGATGGCATCACCAGGCGTCTTTCATTGGCAGATTGTAGCGGGCGGGAGGGAGTGAAGACCTGGATGAGGGAGTCCAGATAGGCAGGAGCCTTTTCAGGAATTGAATTTATGGAGGCAAATCCCAAATCTTTGTTGTTTTTATTAAGTGACAGGTAATTTATGCTGGAAAATGTCACAGCTGAAGCCACTCACACTAATTGCACACGCCCCTGGTTGATTTCACCAGGGAAATCAATAGAGGGTGTGGCCCACGTCAGCTGACCAATCCTATCGACGTGCAGAAAGTGAAACTTGGGTGATTAGACCCCGACAAGGCCTGTCAATCACAAATCGAAGCACGGCTCACTGACCCAGCTGGCCTGTAACATTCCCGGCACCAGATCAGAGCGTGTTCTACCAGCAGCTTCAGATTCAAACTCTCTTAAGCTTAGATTCTATCGTGAAAATGATGTTGATTTCACCACAGCGATCAATAGAGGGTGTGACCCAGATCAGCTGACCTCTCCTATTGATGTCCAGAGAGTGTCCAGCTCCGGACAAAGCCTTACAAAAACCTACTGTCAATCGCAAATCAAAGCAAGTCTCACTTACAATAGCCGGCCTGCAACATTTCTCGTCACCAGATCAGAGCTTGTTCACACCAATAAACACACGGTTTATAAATAAATACTCGAGTGCACATGTGTCAAACGTGTGGCCCGGGGCCCAAATGTGGCCCACGAGATCATGTGATGTGGCCGGCGAGAGCTTAAAGGCATGTATGACTGTCTAAGAATAAAAGTCTAAAACATACCCATTGCGCATGATCTCTGATGAGTTAGACATGCTACTAGCAATATATTCAATGTGTTTACAGGTATGGAAATGCATATACGATATTTGTAACTTATATAAATAATAGGTTCATAAATAATAATCAAAGATGAGGAGTTATTTTGCAATATGTTGGGTAGTAATCACATTTAGTCCCACACTTAAAACCGGCCCCTTGAGAGCCACTATAATGATGATGTGGCCCTCGGTGAAAATGAGTTTGACACCCCTGCGTCTAGTGAGACTCTCACAACACTAACTGAAAATATCCCAGAGTTATCATTTGCAACCGTATTGAATATTTTCATACTACTGTATAGTACTATTGAGTAATACAAGCTGAGCACGAGAATCCAGCAACATCTGTGAAGTTTCACACTCCATGCATCTCTTTGCACTGCAGTGGGCATCTGAGATCATTTTAAAGGTGCAGTGTGTACGACTTTGGTCAATTTATGTTACGTCGATCAGAAAGGAAAAATGAATTGTACACAAAACAATTACATACAGACATCTTTACAAATGTATGATCACCTAAATGTATTACTTGCTTTTTAACGGTACCCTAAAAAGGGGCCTTTAAAGTACATTTACATCAGGAGGGGGCCCTCCCTATGGGGGCCGCCATGTTTTTGCAGTAGCCCATAGTGCACGCACTAAACACCTTTTGAGTTTTAATGACAACTCGAGTCGACCATAGGTGCTCCTGCATGTTCAGAAGGGTGAGGCTGAGGGACACAACATGCAACTTCACCTCTAGATATCACCAAATCCTACACACTGCACCTTTAAGTTATACAAAATGACATCAATCACAGACATTCATTCATGATCAAAATCAATAGGGGCTGCACTAAAACCCGGAGCGGCGACACTGAGACGCTAGCTGTTGCAGTCATGCGTGAGGTCACCACCCTCTGACACCTCAAGCTGAGCACATGGACGGCTGCCGTGTCGCGGGTCGTCGCACCAAGAGAACCCAACGACGGGGTCTTCGATTGGTGGAAGCATCCCCTGTCGCCTTGTTAAATATTCATGCTCTCAAGCAGCAGATCAATCAGGCCCGCTTACTGCATGCCACTGACATTACTGAGGAGGAAATTTCTTCATTTCGGTGGCACGATCGATATCTCATTACAGCGGCTTCACTTTGGATTGTCGCCAGGCAGAGCCGCTGGCTTCATTCCCTGCGCATCCCGGCCGCATCTCGCCCGTCCACTGCCGATCATGCAAGGCGCGCAGAGACGGCCTCCCACTGCCGATCGGCGCTCCCGCCGCAGACCTCGCGCCGACTCGCGTCCCGGTGAGGCGCAGGGCTCGGGAAGCAGCGAGGATTGTGAGTGAGTCTCCGGTGATGTCGCCGGGAGATGCAGTGAATACGGAGAATCGATACCGAGGTGAGGATGTAGGTTCTGTGCAGTGCAGAAAGGGAGGCGAGGTGCTGGGTCGATACGTCTCATACGTGGTGATGCAACTTTGCGCGGTACACTGCAGGTAATGTCATCGAAAGCATCATTCGTCATCAGACGAATAGATTTCATAGTTTTCTGAAGCAGTGTCAACGGAGTCTGTTTATGTCACTTAATGTTACGACCTATGATCACAGTTTTGTTATAATGGGCGTCAAGTCTAAAGTAGCAACTCCTCCTCAGTGTCAGGCAGAATGTGCCCAACTGAATTACCATCAGTGAGAATAATGTCATGGTGTTCGCTGAAATTAATTGGTTCATCTCGTTTTTTTTTACTGGTTGAACCTTCGATTAGAAAGTGATGAACATCTTTCCAATTATCTAATTGTTAGTCTGTCTTAAAGGTAATGTATTATCATTACAACTCAAAAGATGTTTAAAATGTCCAGGTCCAAATGTGCAGGGAAAAGGAAGTGCAGTACATTTGTTGTCAATGCTTTCCTACGACCAAAACGTTGGAGCTCAGCAGCGGGAGCGAGCTATACCTCACTTCACCACAGGTGTCACTAGAAACAACCTCTTTGGGAAAGATCTAAAATGCTCCTTTATTTAAATAATAATATTTGAATATCTAAGAGACACGTTTTGCAGATCAAAGACACCTTTTGTGGCCTCGGGGATGAGATGCAGCCTCTCCCCCTGCAGGATTGTCACCTATGAAGCATGTAGATACACACCACATGCAGAGCCACAGTGCTGATCATATTAGAGAGAGAGGGAGAGCAAGAGAGAGAGAGAGAGAGACAGAGAGAGAGGAGGAAGCAGCCAGAGAGGAGAGTTGAAAGAACAAGATAAAAGTTAAAAGTGAGACAGCGGAAATGGAAGAAGGATGAAAGTGGAAGCCGATAAGGGCCACACAGACATGGGAATGAGGGAGGGAGAGGGAGAGGGAGAGAGAGAGAGAGAGAGAGAGACCCAGCAGGGTGTTTGGAAACAGCAGCTCTGGCAAAGATGCCCCCCCACACACACACACACACACACACACACATCCAAAAAACATCCACACTTTAATGCCTCTTCTCTCTCTCTTATGTTTTTCTTTCTTTGTTCCCGACTTGGTACCTTCCCTGTTTCTACCCCCCCCCCCCCCCCCCCCCCCCGCGCGGACCCCCGCACGAGCTGAATCAACAGTCATCGCCCAGATGCAAAGTGAGACCGATGCCTTCACATAAACAAGCCGAGCGCTGCCACACTGCATTAGTCACAGCCCCGGTCTGGCCTTTTCTTCAAGGTCGCTACTCCCACTCAACCTGCTAATAGATCACCAGGTTTTGATATTCGCCTGGCGGGGAAGGGGGGGGTTGGAGTGGGGGTGGGGGTGGGGGGCGCATTGCACGCTCGTGGTGTGCTCGTGTGGGGGATGATGCCGCCGCGTGCTGTGTGGAGTTTTCGCTAATAAGAGGCTTTCTGTCGGGGGTTGAGGCCAGAATTGCAATGAAATCTAAGAAGCGAGATGTGGGAAAAAAACTTTCTTCTTTCTCTCTCTCTCTCTCACTCACTCTTTCTGCATTGTTTTGTGCACTCTGGTCAACGGAGTGATTAAGCAAAAATTAAATTATTAAGCCTTAGGCACCAGAAAATGACATTTCATCCACTTTCCTGCAGCAGGGGTGGAGCTCAGGTGTGGCCAGGGGGGCTGCA
>JAFBJT010108747.1:0-10719 GCA_016785325.1 Chascanopsetta lugubris
AAATGTCCCTTTCAAATGCAGAGGAGTGAACAGGCTGTTACGAAAAAACATGTTTCTTTAGAAGAATTACACTGGTGTGATCATCATACGATGTGCATGCTCATTTCCACATAAGGGTGGGCTGGCTCTGATGTGCCATCAACAGTGTGTGATAGGTGAGAAATGCAGGCTGCAAACAAACATTAGTTCCCATTGGTAACGCACAGACAAGGAAGACCACTGTGGTTGAATCTATAAAGCCGCGCCCACAACAAGACCAAAACCAATGAAACTGGATTGGGATTCTCGCCCTACAGCTAGTGAAGTGACTTTGATCATCAGTTTAAATAGAATAAAAAGCTAAAAGATATGCTAAGGGAAAAGAAAGACATGCTATGTTGTCAGTAATAGAGAAGACATCTAGTGAGCCATTGAAGTTACAGGATGTTGAAATCATATCAATTGTTTTAGTTGCCTATTTATGCTTGTAGACTGCATGGAGACTGGATTTCCCATAAAATCAACTGCTGAGCACATCCCCTCTCCGCCAGTCAGGTTCTCCTTGCCAACAGTGTGTGTGCTGAATATTCCATTCAGCATCCTTAATATGCTCCTCACATTAACAGCTCTTGTACCACCAATTCCTGTCCTTCCCCTCCTGTCCATCACTTCAAAATGAAAAGAAACAAACAATTACACACCGACATTTTCATAATCACCTCTATGTACTGTATATCTGCCCCCAGTACGCTTAAATGAGCCCATTAATGTCTATCTACATGAGGAGTGGATCCTCTCTACGGGGGCCGCCATGTCCTTACGGTAGCCCTGAGTGGACATACTAAATTTCTACCATAGGTAGGTAGGTTCTCCTGCATGTTCAGAAGGGTGAAGGTGAGGTGAGGGATACAACATGCAACTTCACTACTTGATGTCTTCATTGTGTTGCTGTCTTAGCGGGATTTAGCCGGGTTATATATGTTTTTCTCACCGCAGTTTCCAGATTTGAAAACGGTATCATGTTAAGTGTAGGATCTTAAAGTAGGGTGTAGGAAGTGTGCATGCCAGACATACCAGAAGGACATTGACGTGTGTTTACTGTCCTTTCAGGTATACGTCTTGATTGAATTGTCGCCTTTAATTCCTTTTATGTGTCGCAGTACACAATGTTTTCAGCATTGACGGAGCAGCGGATGTGCTCGCCGAATCGCCCAGAAGGACACTGATGTGTATTTTCTGAAATGAATTCCAAAGAACAGTACATTTGCTCCACCACCTCAGCCCCCACTCTCCTGCTGCCCCAAGGCTGAGCCACTTGTTCCACAGGAAACATTCGAGCTTCCTGCTGGACCGCTGACACCTCAACGTCCCTTCGAGCCAAAGTACCGGCTGTGTTTTTTGTCTTAGCACTGAATGGTGAGTCAACCATTTAATGCATGCATGCATGTGTGCCTTTCATCATGAAGGCCATTCATAAGAAAAGTGTCAGCAGCCAAATGATATGATCTGAATTCAGAGCCATCATCTCTTTAACCCTCAGGTCGCCCAGTCACATCTCCACCTGTTACAGCACAGAAATGCAAAGACGTGGGTCACTCCGTCTTTCCTTTTGAGTTGTTGGGGTAGTGTTCATCATACACTGAGGACACCAGCATATGTTCTCTAGGCAACAGTGCTTTTGTTCTATCGTTTATTTTACTTAGAAAAACGTTTCATAGTATTGTGGAATAAAAGTAGATGAAATTGACACATCAACCAAAGTGTCACAGTTCCAGGATCAACGTTACATCACTGTGATCTGTGACTGACAGCTAATTGGACAATTCCACGGTGAAGAAGAAAGCCAAATGTAAGTGGTTGTTAGCAGGAGCTCTGGCCCATGTTACTTTCCATATGACCCCTGTTTGAATGCGTGGCAGCTGTCACATGCATATAGAAGTTACAGAAGACGAGAATAATATATATATATATATGTTTTTTTTTCATTCACACCTCGTGACATCACTCAACATATGATCGCAATTACCTCGTCTCTTATTCCTCTGGAAAATCAAACGAATCCAATAAAGCGTGAATCACTGCGAGAGAGATGATATTAAGTTGTTGAGGAGATTGTTCTCGCATATCAGATCAGTTTTATTGAATCTCCTCTTTCTCTCCCAGTGCAAATGAAACAAACTCCTCCCACCATCACAGCCACGGTATGACCCAGAGTGTCTCACTGTAAACAAACACTCGATAAAAATGCTTTGAATTACTCACTAAATGAGAATTCCAACTTAATGTCCTGTCAATTACTTAGTGTGCCTGTGCACATGGCAAGAGAAAAGTGACAGCAGCACCCTCTCCCCCAACTCTTTCTAATAGCACTGAATGTGTTTTACTACTTAACATATTGTAAAATAACTATCTTCATTCCTGATTAATATTTATTCAAGTTACAAATACTGTATATGCATTTACATACATGTGAAAATGTAAACAGGGCAACGTGGCATGTGTAACTAAAACTTTAGGCTTTTGTCTTTAGACAATCATAGGCCTTTGTGCTCTGCGTGTCACATGAAATGATCTTGCGGGCCATATTAGGCCCGCGGAACCACGAGTTTGACACATGTGTATTCGAGAATTCACGGTGAGAAGGGGTGGCAAACGTCCCTCACACTCACTTAATGAAAGGTTTCACAATCCAGCAGTGATGCAGGATGTGAGACGACAGTGAAGCACAACTGCTTAGGCTCATTCAGTGAACGCTCGACAGTCCCCTGAAAGAAACATTAATGTAAAATAACTCAATAGTATGTTTGAATAAGAAAATGATCTTCACCATACTTCCCCCTCTGTTTATTACCCCCGACTCCTGTATGAAACACATTCATCTCAACACCAGCAGCAGTGATTTATGCCAGTAGCTGTTCACTAATTTCCGTCTGCAGCCCATGGGCAGAAACTCGCGGAACAATCAGCAGACACTGCAAACATTTATCTACATGCAACTCCATTACATGCTCAAACAGATAGATGAAGCCAGCGGTGCAATGGATCCCGCAAATCTGAAAGTGAGTTAAAAGCTGATTTTCCCATTACACGCGCCTGCTCATTGATTCTCACCATTGCACCCAAGTCCAACATAACCAGAGATATTAGAGAAGGGAAACCTCAGCGTTTCCACCTAATGAAATGACACCTTTTCTCCCCTCTAACCTCTGAATTGAGTTTTATGTGGATGAAGAAACAGTGGCTCCAAAATCAGGTTCCCTGGTGCCTGTCTTCTGACACTGTAGTGGCCATTTTGCTCCTGCTAGTCAGAAATGACTTTTAAGGTACTGTATGTAGATATATGTATGTAGAACTTCTGTGAATATAGGGGAACGTATGGCAGCCTTCAGTTATCATTCAAACTCAACAAGTGATTAGTTTTTTTTTTCCAATCAAGGACATAGTGGTGCAACATGGTGGCCTCTATATAGAGCAGGGGTGTCAAAGTAGTTCTAATTAAGGGGCCACATACGCCCCTATTTGATCTCAAGTGGGCCGGAAACAAACACATTCATTAAATGTTTACATTTAATGAAACTATCTTTTTTAGAAAACATTATAAACAACCTCCAGCATGTTTGCCAGTACTTTTACTTTATAGAAAAGTTACAGTTAAAGTCTTTTCTGTAATTTGTACACTTTGCGAAGTCATCCCGTTTTGGCCCACGGGCTGTATGTTGCTTCCATTGTAAAAATAAAGGACGCATTCTCGGGTAATGTAAAAATTCATACATTCAGGTAATTAATAATTCACACAAATATTTCCATGAGCACAGTCTATTTGATTTCTGACAATAGAAACTGCATTAATTTATGTTAAACACTGAGTGGGTAATACTTGAAAAAAATAGTAGACTATGGAAGAACGCGTCTCCTCCCATTGCGCTACGGCTTAAAACAAAGAAACATGCACTGGAAACTGTTACTGTCTCTATTTCAGCAGCTGCACAGGAGGGAGAGTGATAAACAAGTACTGTATGCCAGCATTATTCTGGTCTGAACGAAATTATGTTTTAATTACAATACCTTGACACACGCTGATCACTCACACCTTCATTGATAGAAACATGGAGAGGCTTCAAATTGCATATTCTTGATGTTTGCCATGACCCATATTACTCAATGTTTCCAAGAACTTTAATTAAAAAGGTATTCATACATTCAATATTACAGGCAATTTACTGCTTATCCAAATACATTTTATTCTGCCTGTAATCGAAGAGAGTCCAGCACCGGGGGTTACGCCACTGTACAGACGCCTACACTGAGGTGGATTCTAGGAGAATCATCACATGGGCACAATCCACTTGAAACTATACTGTGTCATTGGGATGAATTGCTGTGACTGCAGGACGAGTGTTTGGCAGGAAAGAATAAACTTTAGCTCAAGGAGACGATATAGGGGGGAATGAAAAGTTGCTTTCATTGCAGGAGGTCATTTGGTTTGCTAATTCTTGCTGGATGACTCTCGGAGATGCAGATATAGTGAGAAAACACCAGAGAGTGAAAACATACAGACATGCAGCTTATGCTGGGGTTGTGGCTGAGCATTAACCTGCATGGACACACAGACTGTGTTGCATGACCATGGCGGCTCCCTTACTTATATCAATCAGCAATAACAAGTCAGATTATAGCCATGTTTATGTGTGCCGTGTTTCTTTTAACTGAATTCAAAGCAGTCGGATAACAGATAAAGTTCACTGTCATATATAAGCATCAAAATCAGAATAAGCAATGAGTCATCTGATTTTCCACAAAGGGCAAAAACACACACACACATACATATATATATATACATATATATATGTTTTTAAACAAACGTGTTTCAATTCAGAGACAATGATCTGCAATTAATTATATAGCACCTTATCAGGTCTTGGTGACTCCTTAATGCACTTTAAAGTACAGTTTCCATTCACCCAGTCACACAAACATGGATACGGTACGTCTGTTAGCAGCACTTTGTATCTATGAGTACATGGGACAATGTGGGGTTCAGTATCTTTGCCCAATGACACTTCAGCATGACATTTCAGTCAGAATTGATATAGACCAGAACTTCCTTTCAAGCTCTTATTCTGAAATATTCAGCAGGAAGTCTGGATGTCAAAGTCTTTTACTGAAGTTGTAAGATTTGGTGACATGTCGAGGTGACGTTGCATGTTGTATCCATCATAAAATCATGTTTCGTTTTTTTCTACTCTGAGCTACTGTAAAAACATGGCGACCCCCGCAGAGAGGACCTGCTCCTCGTAAATATTCATTCAGGGGCTCAATCAAGGGTGATGGGGTGTATCTCCAGTGTATATTTAGTATACATATATCCCCAGTGTATATGAGGTACATGTATCACCAGTGTATATTTAGTATACATATATCTCCAGTGTAGACATAGTGTACTGTCGATGTGCCGGTGTATTCCAAAGGATGACAAACTACTTCTGTCCTTTAAGATTTTATTCTGCAGCATTAGAATTAGGGATCGACCGATTATCGGCGCCAATTATGGCATTCCGATAAGAAATCAATTCAAACCAGTTTTTTTTTTTCTGAAGCAGCTGCGGCACTGCACTGACGTGACTGTAGCGTGGCGTCTCTATAAGCAGGAAATGACAACGGTCCGTCTACGCGTGACGTCAGTGACGCAACCTTACTCCGTATTTACCGCTCCGCAGAATAATGTTTCTCCGGGAGCAGAGACAAACGGCTCATACACCTCTATCGGACCGGACACCGGAACCGACTAAACAAACACTAATCTTCGGGTGGAGAACATTCAACGGACTGTGAACAGTTACCTTTAGCTAGCTGCCCCGTTTTATGTTGCCGGAAGAAGACGGAGGGGAAAAAAAACAAACAAAACCCGGTGACGTCACCGCGTACTGAACGTGAATGAACGAAAACATCCCAACATGCATTGCGCACTTAAAGGGCCAGACAGACATTACTCTGATTTTGACGCCAGTGTTTTCACTGACCATGGTTTAGACTTGACCGTCGCCGTGGGTGCACAGGCCAGTCCCGGCCTCTTGGCACACGTCATCTGTTTTTTAAAGATTTTAACCTTTGCAGCAGCTTGATTAGTGTGGCACTTTAACAATAGAAGCATGATGGGTAAATATAAATGGCACTTGAAGAATGGAAACATGATGGGTAAATATAAATTCCCAACTGGCCTGGCTCCCCAGGGGCTGCTGCTCCCTTTCTTCTGTTTCTGCGGCGTTTTTGTCAGCTAGCTTTAGTTCAAGTGCGCCAGCCAGCTCGGTCTTGCGCACACCTCTCAGTTGGCGTGATGCTGGCTTTTACGTGCTCCTTAAATCATTTCAGTGGCCTTCCGCGCTTTCTGTTACCAAAGAAAGAGCTGAGCTGTTAAGATGATGGCCTCTATGCCCGTTGGTTCGGCTCTGTCCAGGATCGCCAGCTTTGTGATTTTGTCTTGCCACCGTACACCGAGGACCGAGCGCAAGGCTGCACATGTGGAAGCCGTCCAACAGCGTGATATGTCCTCTTTACAGAGTCCATGTCTCGCTGCCATATAGGAGGCTGGGGATAACAACAGCATGGTACGCTTTTGGCTTGGATGACGGCTTGATGCTGTACTGGTTCAGTACTGGAGATCTGATTCTGCCAAGAGCTTGACTAGCCCTGCAGATCCTTGCGTATATCTCCTTGTCAAGAGAACCATCACTGGAGATGACACTGCCACGGTATGCACATTTCTCCACTGTCGCAAGTCCTGTGCCCTCAATGGAAATGCAGGGGCAGCTGGCTGTAGAGAGCGGGGCAGGCCGGAGCAGCACTTCAGTTTTGTCAAGGCTGATGGTGAGGCCAAAAAGGTTGGCTGCCTCAGCAAATGTGTTAACAATCACCTGAAGAACAAGTTCTTTGTGTGCCATCAGAGCACAGTCATCAGCAGAGAGGGCCTCCAGGGTGGCAGTCACCTCTGTCTTTGTTTTGGGGTTAGGGTTAGGTGAAGATCGAAGAGGGAGCTACCTGTTCTGTACTTTAAGAACATGCCATCTCTGGTGTCTCTTATAGCCCAACTAAGGACGCAGGTAAAGAAGAGGTTGAAGAGCACCAGGGCCTCTTCAACATGTTGGCCTGCACGCATCCTTGTTTCACCCCACTGGAGATTTCAAAAGTGAGAGTACTGTGCCAGTCTTTTTGTTGTGGAACAAAGGGGTGAGTTTCAGGAGACTTTTGGGACAACTTCTCGAGTATTGTCCAGAGAAAATGTTTCGTACTTTACGTACATTCTTACGACAGCTGTCGAAGTGACGTGACACTTTACGTATCCAGCGACTGGATGTCTCTGACATGTCAGCTGAAGAAACTTTGGTCTCCATGAAACCTGAAACGACAGAGAGAGAGAAAAGAAGTGCTGACAGCTTGGCCTTTCTGCACTGAAACATAACACAGAGCATTTCAGAACCTTGATGCGAATGGATCAATATTTGTTTGTTGTTGATTTTTATTGTCTGTTATCAGACCTATTTCTACACATTAAAATACTTTTTCTTACTGGACTAGTGTTTTTTATTGGAGGAAATGATTTTACTTTTTTAAATTTTATTTGTGTTCCATTTTGTGAAAGTGTTTACCTGTATGCAATTCATGGATTTGTGTGATTTGTTTATACTGTGCTGCATAGGTAGCAGTGTTGTTCCTTGAACACGGGAAACTGGTTATTGGATCAAAACTACAGTTGGAGTCTGTCCGCTACGTTACACGGAGTCTAACGAGCCGTCAACCGTATTTTTACATCCTTCCTTTGCATAGATATTGAACCGAAAAGTCTAAATCTGTTATTCTGTTCCTACCGGAGTCGCGCACTCCAAACTCATTAACATAGCGAACATGTTTATCTGACACGGTTGGAGTGGCGTTCTCAGAGTGGATTTCAGGCTTAAAGTATAGTTTGTTTGAAACAAATGTCTCCAGCCGACACCAACATATGTTCGTCAAAAGCAAACAAACAAGCAGCACCGTGGACACAGTGAGGTCAAAGTGTGTTGTTTACCTTGGAAACGGTCCTCTCTTTAACACGGAACATTCAGAGGTCTAGCACCAACCCAAAGTTCATTAGTCCATGAGCCCTTACAGAATCAATTCTTCGCTGGTATATTAATTCCATTGACGATATAGAGGACAAGCTCAGCTCAGGTCACTTCAATCTCTTGTCCAGTCACGTTGCTTATATGGATCAATTCCCCCGATTTTACTCATTTTTTACCGAGCCTTCGGATCAGGGTCCAGCTTGTCTCGGTTCGGTCCATCGCCTTTATGTTTAGTTCGGTCCATTTATCCCTGTGTTTGTGCCTCCATCTCTGCAGCACTGTGTCTAACTCAGCCATGAAAACAAAGCCTGTTGTCTGCTCAATTGGTGCCGGCGGCCCACAATGCATTGCGAGATCACATGCCCCTTCAAGAAAGAATACGTTTATTTAACTGTTTTACACAGTTGACACAAGTGAAACAAGTGTGACACATTCCGACATCATTATGACTTTAGCTTTATTCATTAAAAACATACAAAATGTAAAAAGTACTCTCTGTTCTCATACTTTCAGTGTATTTACAGTTAGAACAAGGTGTACACATGTTCAGAAATGACATGTTGATGAGTATTTTTACCGTGTTTGTATTCAGATATTTAGGAAACAATCCATTTGACACAGCGTCCAAAATCATAAAACTACAAAAACCAAGTTCTGCACATCACAGTACCCATGTTGTTGATAGCATTCCGTGTCACAGTATTCCCTGATTCGCTCTCATCCTCTGAACTATATCTGTCACTTTGTGTCCAGGACCAGACCCCTGAGAGCCCGAGGGCCTCCAGCATCAGCAGGCCGACCGGGGGACTTCCGAGAACCCTGTGTGACTGCGACCACCATGAGACTTCCTGTCCGCTGGTCTGCACTCAGGTGAGATTCACACCAGCATCTCACGTTTCAGTCATGTGTATGTAAGGAAAAGGAAAGAAGAAGGAAAATGTGCAAAGTCAAACAAAATGAAGTAGAAACCATAGAGTATATATCAACAGTGCCGACTCAGCAAAAAATAAAAGGTTGTGTGTAGCAGCGACACAGGCAACGTGTCAACACAGGGATTTGTTGGCTTTCCAGAGACTCTGCCTCAGGAACATCATGCTGCCATAAGACCGGTTCTTATGGCTGCGTCTTCTTTATCAAATCCAAAGATAGAGTCACATTCCAAATGCAGGAGCTCTGCCAAAGACGGTCGTTACTCCAGGTAACCTCTTGTAAGGTCTCACAATCCTGAATGACAAGCTTCTACAACTGGCCTTGTTAATTATCTGCTGATGGAAGGAATGTTCCTGCAGCTGTGCCGTTCTCACGGAGTGCGCACAGACAACCTGAAAAACCTGCAGACCGTCTCATCCGAGCAGGTGAAATGGCTTCTTACGGCTGCTGCAGATAGATTTGAGGTATATCTTGTAACTCCTGGGCTCAAATTGTTCCTGACTCTCAGTGATGTGCTCATCTTCAAAGGATAACAACAATAATAACACGCTGTGAAAACCATAAAACACAGGAGAAAAGTTGTAGTAATAAAAAAAAAAAAATAGAAATAATATCAAAAGTTGTGTGTGTCCATCGTTGTCGAGCATTCAGAAGAACCTGTGGCAGCTCTTGGTGGCCATTAAAGCTCAAAAGATGTTAAGTATGTCTTCTCTGGTTATTGTAAAAAAACAAAATGGCAGTCCCCATAGGGAGACGTGCTACTGATGTAAATATACATTACAGGGCTCATACATTCAGGTGATTATTATACATGATCAGTATATTTGTGTTTTTTTTAAAACCTAGTCCTGCAACAAGAAGTGGCAAAACTCTTACACACTGCACCTTTAACACCTCATGAACTCAAAGTCATTCAGATGTCAATATTCTGAATTGATCATATTCACTTATCATATTCCCTCATATACTTTGAATTTCCAAAACGGGCCAAAACTCCTATTCAACAATGTCAGAAAACACTGGCATCAGCTTTTGAACGATCAGCAGGATCCTTGAACTTGTTGTTGCCAAAATGAGAATTTCCTCATCACAAGTTTCATTGAGTTGGTCGACCGATGAACTTGTGCAATCTTTGCAGATGGTTCACAGCAAGGGAGAAAGATCTGCCCCTTTTCTCTCTCACCTCCTCAAACCTCTTCATTTGCCCTTATGGTAAATGAAGGGTCAATGAAGGTAAATGAAGGGCCCTCTGATGTGACGTGAGACGAGTCACCGCCTTGGTGAGGATTTCTCCAGTTTAGCGTGAAGTCAGGACGACTGCAGATGGATACGCATCTGTTCGTGCGTCTGTTCTTATTTGTATTCATTGAGTTGAGCGACGAATCAGATCACAGCCAGTGTTTCCTGGGCCTGCTGGCAACAATGGCTCCATCCGAAAAAAACGGATGAGCGACCGAAAATGCTCTTCCCTCGGTGGGTGTGACGGCAGAGGCCCGAACGGAGGCTCTGGCCTCACCAAGGGAGGGGGGGGGCGGTGGGACAATCAGCCCATTGTCGCTCACGGCAGAGACAGTCCCTCCAGGTGTTCAGCTCCCGGTCCTCTGCCCGCTGAGGTGAGGCAGGCTGTATAAAGGGGCTTTGTTTTGGCGGAAGGTTGCCCCCCCCCCCGGCCCCCCCCCCCCGCCCCCCCACGCGCAGCGCGCCCGCCTCC
>JAFBJT010108747.1:26227-39694 GCA_016785325.1 Chascanopsetta lugubris
CAAAAGCAGAGCGCTGTTCTCCGCGGATGCCGACCCTGCCCACTGTTGCATGCATGCTGTTTCTGGCGCGGCGCGGCAGCACAGCGAGCGCAAAGAGGGGCTTCCCACGGATGACACACGGCGCTCTGAGGACACGGACCTCGGCAGGGGTCACGCTGCCCACCAGGAAGTACACCCCCCCCCCCCACACACACACGGGCGCAGTTTGACGCACTTCAGTTATTCAGTCGCAGAGATGTTTTTAGATAATTTGAGGCTGAAGCCAATGGCGGCCACACAGTTCTAGAGTCTATTCTTGGGCACTCAAGTGAATGGATGTTGGCAGGTACCTTAAAGCACATTCTGCCGCCAATGCCCAGTAGATCACAGCTAAGGCCACGTGATGTTATCTCATCTCATCTTGCAGCATTTTAACCTTGTTTGTTTCTATAGAGTGGTTGAGGGAAAAGCCATGCCCTTAGGAAACCACATTTAGATCCACGAAATCCAGATTTTCATCAGAAACTGCACAGACATTGTTCCCACTCCTCAATAATACCATCTTGTATACGTCTGAATGTTTTACGGTTTTATGCTCTGTTGTGCCGGATGTTAATTCCAAGGCACTTAGGCTTGATTTTTTATATTTCAACCACTGGAACAGACACAGAATCAGACCACAACACAGGACCACATAGAATCTTAGTGTTGATTTCTGAGACTTGGGATCTAACAGAGTCACCAACGTGACTTCGGAGGAAAGAACAAACATGGAGGAGGATGGATGACATCAGCTCCATTTGCATCAAAACAACAAAAACGGGAGCTAAACTATCGATAAAGTCGAGGCACGGAGGATTGAAGAAGTTGCTGTGCACCACCGATGTGCATTATCTTGCTCTCTCTGGTAATCACATGTTGATACTCACATGTTTATGCTTCATCAGAGCAGGGGTGTCAAACACAGAGCGGGCCAGAACCAGCCAATCAGAGGGTCCAATTCAACCCGTGGGATGATGAGTGTAAAACACTGTGTATCTGCTATTTATTAATCAGTTTAAACGTTGATGCAAAGTATTGTCATTTAATTCACAACTGCACTTGCACTATGTTGCACGAAAACGAGGAGAAAATTTGGACTAGTCATTGTTTATGTCATTACGTTATGACTTGACTCCCACTTGAGATCAAATTGAGCCCCTGTGTGGCCCCTGAGCTAAAATGAGTTTGACACCGCTGCGATAGAGGCTTTGGCACGATCACTGGATTCATTCGAAAACCACTCACACTTCTTCTGACTCATTTTGCCAGATAAGCTTCTCCAACCGGCCTCAAACTGGCTCCCACAAACGTGTGAAGGAGCAAATTAGGTCAAAAATTGCCCGACTTATCCTCTGATGTGAACCAGCCCACGTGTGAACAGATGTTAATCTCTACGGGAAACATGAAAAATGAGTTCTCAGTGTTGGGTGGCTGACAAATCCTCGTTTTTTGACTTGAGGCGAGAGAGATGAGAAATAAAAATCGACTGTGTTGCATTTAGATATGTCGAAAACTTGGCTTTTGAATTCGATTTGACTTTGTCTTCTGACTCACCATAAGTGATAAGTTTGCCCATGGGCTTCAGCAGGTTGTAGGCCTTATGGGTGTCCGATCCTCCCAGTGGGTCCAGTATAATGTCCAGCCCTGCAGCAGAGAGAGAGAGAGAGAGAGAGAGAGAGAGAGAGAGAGAGAGAGATAAGAGGGGGACAGTTATCGCCAGTGTGAACTCAGAGTCAATCTCTTGCCAAGTCTCTTCAGCGCCCCCCCCCCCCCCCCCCCCCCCCCCCCCCCCCCCCCCCCCCCCGCCGCCCCGACCCCCCCCCCCCCCTCCGCATGCCAGAGTTCAGTCGGAGAAGCGAGTGAGGCCAAGTTGTGCCATGTTTACATGAAGTGGAGCTCGTATGCCAGAGAGAGGAGCTGGGGGAGAAGGCGGGCAGGATCCCTCTGGTTATTCTTCTTTTTTTTTTTTTTTTTTTTAATCACTCTTGCCTCCGATAAGACAAAGAAAAGGACACAATGTCTCTCCATTCCTTTCCTGGGTGGATGGAATGACAACCGCCGCAGCCCGTGAGCAGATGGTAAAGCACGACAACCCAACCATTAAGCCTGCTGATTAACGCCCGTGTCACACGAACACGTTCCACCTTAATGACGCTCCTCTGCGCCAGAGGGGGACTCCTCAAATCGGGCGACCCCCAGCCTGCTCCGGTAAACCCCGGTTCCATTGATTTGGAGAGTCTCTCGGCAGGGGACCCTGCCCTGACCGCCGCACACACCAATTGATGGGCAGCCAACGACAGGGGAGGGAGAGGTGGCGAGCGGGACGGCACATTGATCCCGGCGCCTCTAATTAGATACGTTCTGTCTAAAGTGTCAGTTGTGGCCGTCTCCCTATCTGTCTCCCTGCGTTACAGCGAACAGAGGCGACTGTGAAATGAGCCTCCGGCTAAACAGTCTCCATCCTGCGAGGAGCGCAGCAGGCGGCAAGGGAAGACACAGGAACGGGGTGTGTGTGTTTTTTCTCACTTCGCTGAAAAGCTACATTTTCTTCCTGCCCTCGTCTCGAGTCCAGGGCAACATCTTTTAACAAAAAGAAATCTGTCGATTACATCTCCCCCTCCGCATTTCATTATTGATGGCGACAGCGATGGGAATTCAAAGGAAGAAAAAGGAGGGGGAAAAATGGCTGCACAGTTCATTGAGTTCATTGGAAAGGAAAATGACTCCCCTCGCGCCGTCTAGTGCACATTGCAGCCAGCTCTGCTGAGAATTGTGCCACAAGAAAGAAAGGGAAAAAAAAACAACACAAAGTGTATGAAAATGTATCATCTCACTGTCGGCAGTTTGTTCAGCACCGCTCCACCAACACTGCATCCTCACAGTATTGCTCTGTGCCAGTGGGAATATATGCTGATGTGGGCTATTGGTCTGGGTGCAGATTACTGGAAATTGTTATAGATGGTTGACACTGGGGTAATCTTTTATTATTATTAGCATTATTATCAGTCACACTCAGACTTCAGATTTACTTTCAGCAATTATGTTTTTCTAGGTTAGATTATTGATCTAAAGGTAATATTCTGGTTTCATCCATCCATCCATCCATCCGTTATCTAAGCAGGGGTGTCATACTCATTTTCATTGGCCATTATGATTGCCTTCAAAGGGCCAGTGGTAACGAATCCCTCTTTAAGATATTGTAAAATAATTGTATCTATATTTGATTATTATGTATTCGTGTTACAATTATACGATATTCATTTGTATGGATGTAAAAATATATGTGCTGTTACAGAAAACATCATTTGCCTTTTGAGCTCTTGTGGGCCGTATAAAACAACATGGCGGGCCCGATTTGGCCCGCGAGCCTTGAGTTTGACACATGTGGTCTACAGGATACTGCACAACCAGAACATTCCCTTTACATCCAGTAAAACTGTGAAAGGCAGGAACAGCATGGACAGGCCACCAGCGCATCACAGGGGTGAGATGCAATTATTCTATCAATTTAGAGGAGGGGAGACAAACGCACGGCCCGTGGGCCAGAACCTGACCAGTATTTTACTGGTCTGGCCACTTGGGATCAAATGAGTTTGACAGCCCTGATTTAGAGTCTCTCGTTAATCCAGCCCCCTTTATCTGTCTGAGGTTGAACAGTGGGGGAGGCTTGCAGCCGTGCAGACATGGACAGAACGCGCAGAGTAAGAAATCAGCCACACAATTATAATACATAATAATGTGTTACCCAGTTTTGGTAATGATCCTGTCTTTAAAGATAGAGAATGACAAACACTAAAAAAAAAAAAAAAATGTGTTGTATCCAACTGTGCTCGATCAATGCAAGACATTTGTTTTATTGATACTGACAAATGAGGTCATGTGACTCACCTTTCGGACTGATCTTGCGGACTTCCTCCACGTAGTCCTTGGTGCGATAGTCGATGGGATGCGTGACCCCGCCCTGGCTGATGGTCTCATGCTTGCTGGCCGACGCGGTGCCGAACACGGTCACATCCTTCACCGTCTGGCACAGCTGAGTGGCCGCAATACCGACACCACCTGTTGGGGGGAGCCGTTGAGTTAATAACATCGTCAACTTCAAGATGAACGGATACCGCGGACAACTCCCGGTGCTTGTACGTCTTCTGATGCAGGCGGAATGTGGTTTATTTATTGTTGTCCCCGAACCAGACAGTCAATAACAGCGGTGGACGTGTTCTGTCGGGGGTATGCAAAGAGTGCACTGAACGCAATCACGTTGCCCCTGCTGGCCTAAGGGGAGAATAGACGCCCACACAGAGAAACACACACATCGAACCAATCCCCAACTGTGGGAGGAGAGGAAGACTGAGCAGAAGAGGCCATTGTGGCTCCAGTGGCACATCCAATTTTTTGGGTTTCCTAACTCGAAACTATTTGCCCAAATTTCCCAAGGATGAGAGCGAAGTTGCTGAGCTTTCCAACTCGAAGCGTGGACACACAGCCTCGTGTAATAAAGCCAGCTGAAAACAACATGTGCAACGTAGCCTGCGATAACATTCACAGATTACTTGCTGAGGGACCGCGTTTGTGCTCACTGTATTCGGCGGTGTGTACGACTGCCTCGGCCCGTGTTTGCCGAGGCAGCTGGAGCCAGAAGTAATAGGTTACTGATAAGCAGAGGCTTGTTTGAAATGAAGGAGTTGAGGCGAGCGACGTCCACAAAGGTCAGTTAAGCCTGACAGTGTAAAGAGCACGTCTGATACTAGAGGAGGAAGCAACGCGTGATTTTCAATAACATCCATTTTCATGGTCTCACTGCAGGAGATCTGGATCTGACTCATGATGAATTCATGGTTTGAAATCAAAACCAAACACTTTATATGCGCTCCTAGCAGCATTATCAGTAAGGTGGGGCATGCACACACACACACACACGCACACACACACACATACATGCTAAGAAGTCATTTGACATTTGAATAAAGCAACATTTTGGTGCATTTTGGACATAAAGTAAAATATCTTCCAATCTATTCTTTAAAGGGCCAGTATGTGAGGTGAAATTATTTCCATTTCAATTGAAATGAAGTAGACAATAATCACATAATTACATAAATGAACAAATGATTGCTTAGATTAACATTGAGTAACAGGTGTGTCCTCTCTATGGAAGCTGCTATACAAGGACAAACTAAACATGTAATGTGTCTTAATGATGACTGAAGCCCTTTATAGCTCCTCGTATATGCTTGGGATCGAGAGGTTACACGAGGGGCGTTCAGCTGCAACATTACAGCTTAACCACTATATATGACCAAATCCCACTGACTGCACCTTTAAATCCAGAAAACTCTGTCTCCCTGCGAGTGGCTTATCAATGTCATGTGTTCTGCCAAGGGCTCAAGGAAGTGTGAAATTCATTTTTTTGTATATATATATATATATATAGCTATATATATAAGATATATTTATTATCCCTACCCTTTTATTACAACGACAGCACAGTCATTACCACAAGCCACCGCCTCATGTTCAGAACCGGAGGTGAGCAGCTCAGTGGTGCTGATGCAGCTCCATGGTTCCGTCGACTGGTCTATATTTGCCACTGAAGATCAGATTTTCAGAGAGAAAAGCTGCGTTCAGCATCACTAAAGGCCAAGCAGCCCGTTGCAGGTGCAGAACAGACAACTGGAGTCGTCGTAAAGGTGCAGTGTGCAAAATTTGGTCCCGTCTAGAGGCGAAGTTGCTCACCCTCACCCTTCTGAGCATGTAGGAGAATCTATGGTAGACTTCAGTTGTCATTAAAACTCAGGACATTTAGTGTGTGTAACGTTTAGTGTGTCCACTCTGGGCTACTGTAAAAACATGGTGGCCCCCGTGGAGAGGACCCGCCTCCTCATGAAAATATACATTAATGGGCTCATTTAAAAGTAATGGGAAAAAAACAAACATTTAGGTGATTATAAATTCATGAAAATATCAGTATGTAATTGTTTTGTAATATTTTCAGAGGGGATACAAATGACACACTGCACCTTTAACTGTCTCAGACAGTAATATCATGTCTCTATCGCTTGCCTGTGATGCACCTCTGCTCCTTTCATCTCTTAATGAAAATCATCTGAACCGAGTTGAACAGCACAATTTCCTCAGCTACATCCTCTGTGAAGCTGCAGCTTCACATGAACACCCCCCCCCCCCCCCCCCCCACCCTCCCCCATCCCCCGACAGTGACACAGGCCAAAAACAATGAGGTGAGGTCCAGCGATAAGACAGAGGCCAACTCAACTCGTCCCCTTAATTAACGTCTGACCAGGACCTGCTTGGTGTGAACATGAGAATATTTCGGCCGAAAACGATTCCCAGAGGAAACAGAAATCCAGAAAAATATTTGTCTTAGATCTAATTCACCATCCTCAATTTCAGAGAAAAGACGAGCAAAGGCTTCTGCTTTGTCGAGCAGCTGAGAGTGTGAGACGAACAGGCGGCTGCGCGATCACACGTCGCCTGCCGACGCTCATCAACGCACAAAAATCAAGGCCCCCTGGATGCGAGCATTGCTGCTGCTACTGCTGCTGCTGCTGCTGCCGCTGCTGCTGCTGCTGCTGCTTCTACGTTATAACATTACACCATCCCTGCTTGTCCTCAGTGAGAGGAACCAGGTTTGTGTTGCCAGGGAAACCTCGAGCCAAATTGCCAAGAATGACTGAGCAAAAGGAGCCATTTTGTTTCATTGACTGACTCTGCCATTGAACATACACGAGTCATCTGACAGGAATCAGGAGGATCAGGAGTTTGTTATCAGCGTGGATTCGACAGAGCAGGTCCATTCTTCATCTCGCAGGAACCTCATCACCCTCACATGCACGGTGATTGGTGATATGTAATGTGTTTCTACACACATCCGTAAACAAGTCGTTTTTGCACGATTGCTTTTGACACCGAGGAGACTGGAGTTATCAAGCATTAAAGATAGAGTGTGTAAAATTTGGTGACATCCAGAGGTGAAGCTGCCTGTTGTTTCCATCACCTCACCTGAGCATGCAGGAGAACGTATGGTAGCCTTCAGTATGTCCACTCTGGAATACTGTCAAAACATGGCAATATCAACAGCATTTTTTTTTTCATTGAACTCCTGCACACTGCACCTTTAAGGGAACATCTTCCCAGCATGACTCCATAGTAGCAGATACAGGTGTGAGGAAGTGTTGGACAGCATGATGCATCCATCCCTCCAGGCGCTGGCACATTAATATTTAACTCACGCTGGTGTCGTAAACACAGCGTTTACTCGGTGGGAGCCGGTGAGCGAAGGGAGAACAAGCGCAGCCCAAAATCTCTTTTCCTTTGAGAGGAAGATCATTTCAAATCAAGCCTTCATTTGTTGAATAACTGAAGAATGAAACAAATTATTTGAAAAATCAAACCACAGAGAAATTGAGCCTGGAGAGAAGAAGAAGAAGAAGAAGAAGAAGAAGAAGAAGAAGAAGAAGAAGAAGAAGGTACCTGTCTCTGATTCCCCTGAGAACAAACTCCTGATCTCCCATCACAAGACTGCAAAGCCTATGCCAGGAGCCCCTTTGTGAGCCCCTGCAGGCGCACACACACACACACACGCACACACACACACACACACATGCATACGGTCCCGGTGTCTGCTAATCTGCACAAATATGCACAGAGATTAAAATATTAACCTTTAATCAACCTTGTAGTTCAGTTCCTGTTATTGTGCTGCTTTGATATTTAGTTTCTCCTTCCATGTGTCTGTCCACAGCTCTGGAGCAGAATCTTCCACTCAGCGGAGGGGGATTCTGATTTAAGACCATCCACAAACACTTATCCGCTGCTCGCGACGGAAAAAGCAGGTTAGGCAAATTCTTGCTGCTAATTGCATTTGTTCTCGAGATTCAATTGAATTGTTTATACTTGAAAATGAGGAAAGAAAACATACAGCCATCCATTTTCCCTCTCTCTCTCTCTCTCTCTCTCTCTCCCTCTCTCCTTTACATACACAATCTGGCACAAATTGCGCTTGGCTGCCACACCACCACTGTCAGCGTCAGCGAGGAATTTTCCCCCAAAACACGGAGGAATCCACTCTGACACTGAGGCCACTGTTGTTGCTCCACACCCAGAGTTCATTCAGGAGCGAGCGAGGACACGCGGAGATTCAGAGGAAGCGCAGCTTCTTCCTCAGCCTTAATTCACCTCACTTTAAAGGTGCGGTGTGTAAGATCTGGTGACATGTGTTGGTGAAGTCGCATGTTGGATGCATCAGCTCATCCTTCCCTTTCGAGCACGCAGGAGAACCTATGGTAACCCAAAACCGCATCCACCCGAGGCGAATGTAAAAACCTGGTGGCCTACAGAGGAAGGACCTGCTCCTGGTGTAAATATAGGTTAAAGGTGCAGTGTCTCAAAAATATTAGAAAACAATGACCATATACCATTAACATTTTCATGAATTTCTAATCACCTAAATCTTTATTTTTTTCCCCATAACCCCTAAATGAGGAGCGGGTCCTCTCTATGGCGGCCGCCATGTTTTTACAGTGCTAAAAGTGCACATACCAAACATCTTTTGACTTTTAATGACAACTGAAGTCGACCATAGGTTCTCCTGCATGTTCAGAGGGGTGAGGGCGAGGCGATGGATAACAACTTGCAACTTCACCTCTAGGTGTCAGCAAATCTTACACACTGCACCTTTAAAGGCCTCGTTTTAGGGTCATGTAAACAGAAAGACATACATACATAATTGCTTTGTAATCCTATTTCTACCGACAGGAGTGATAAAAAATGGACTGAAACCTTACACACTGCACCTTTAACTGATCAATGGCATGGGCTCCACGCTGGATTTCTCTGCCGTGATCTCTCCTCTCTTTGTTTCCACAATTCCTGGAGGACTCTCGCCTTCCTCAGCCTATCATTATCTCGCAGCCCACAAAGAGTGGAATACAAACGTGGGCCCAAACATCGCTTCCCGACCCAAACCGGCCGTGGCAGCCGTACAACACCAACAACCCAATAAATGGACGTTTTATTTATTTTCAGTTCAAACTGAAAGTCCCCGCGACTCTCTGAAGGTATTACTCTGTGTTACGTAACCTTGTTGTTGCTAACTCTGTGTGTGTGTGTGTGTGTGTGTGTGTGTTTGCAATGTGGACTTCAAGAGTTGCCTAATGTTCCCGCTCTGATAGTGAATTTCTCCCCGTGCAGAGCGGAGGAAATACACTTTTAGTAACTGAGAGAATGAAATAAAAAAAAAAGACAAAAGAAAACATCCTTTCCTGGTGAGTCAGGTGGCCCCTGTGATTTCCTGAGTTGCACCGCTGCTCTGCCAATCGACACAAAGACAGGACGCGGAGAGTCTCACGAGCTGTCGCTCAATTCGGGGGGTTACATCCTTCGGCTATTGGCCCAAGACCATGTCCTACGTGGACCATGGGTGTCGAACGCGTGGCCCGCGGGCCAAAGGTGGCCCGCTGGTGGGTCCAATCCGGGTCCAATCAAATGTAAAAAGTTTGTTGCACTAAAAACAGGGGAAACTGTGGAGTTGTTGTTAATTGGTTATCATACTATGATTTTACTGGCCCCGCCCACTTGAGACCAAATTGGGGCGTATGTAATGGAGGCCAAACGGAAGTCAGACAGGTCCAATGTGACTGTCTCGTCATCTTCCTCGGATGCTGTTACCTTTAGGACATAACAATTCAGTTTTGTTGTTATGTTCGTCTGTTTTTCATAAAATGGATATAAAATGGATGGACATCAATCTAAGCATTGAAGATCTCAGTATGTCACAGGAGTGAATCCAGGGACAGGTTGGACAAGGAAGGACCCACCAATCAGGGCCTTTGGTTCTTGAGGATGGAGGAACAGAGGATGGAAGTTTGGGAAATGACTCGGGTTTTGCTGCTGTGCGCAATCTCTAATCTTAGCCTTTCAATAAATAAGAATATGAATGACTTCTAAACACTGATCAAAGTGAGCATGCTGTTTTGGTAATAGTCCTGAAATAACAGGACTGGAAAACAGATACCTATGGGACTTTTCATGTTTCAATTTTTTTCTTTTTGTAAACAAAAAAAAAAAAAAAAAAACATAAATAAAATTGGCTACTTGGTGAATTTGATGCTTTTTTGTTAATTTAAAAAACAACATGGTTGCTGGCATGCACCTAAAACAGTCTGTCCAGGGACATTACACATTATTACAGCGTTTTCGGTGATGATGATGATGATGATGATGATGATGATGATGGTGATGGAATCATGTGACAAGGCTGATACTGGATGATACTTCAACACATCATCAATGTGATGTCAGCGTCTGAAAATAATCTTCTAAATTTTAGAAGATTATTGTTTTAGAATCTAAAACAAAGGTGATGAGTAAGAGCTTAGAGAACCCGAGGAACCAATGAGATGAGACGTTCCTGGATGTCTTAAGGAACTCACCCCCCCCCCCCCCCCCCGGTCATAAAGTGCATCTACGTGTGTGGACACAAAGTATCAGACTGCCACAAACCATCTTCCACACACAATCGAACACAGGTGTCCTCACACAGGATCCACACACACACACACACACACACGCACACACCTGTATGTGGTGGTTATGGCAGGGGCAGGAAAGGGGGGGGGGCAGGTTGGGGTCGGACGGGGTCATTTTGCTGCTGCAGCAGCGAGCACGCCAGCTCGCAACGTGATTGGCTGGTTAGGGCTGGAGGTTGCCCTGGTTTCCGTCTCCTATCAGCGCAGCTGATCTGCCGGCGGCGATGCCAGGCCCCGGGAACACAGAGGCGGTTCAACCACGCAGCCCAGACTCCCGCTTGGTGGTCACAGTGAATTAGCATTCTCCAAACTAGGGTGCGACCTCCCGAGCAGACAGAATAGAGGGGGAGGGGCTTTGTCAGCTGGAGGGAAAATAATCTTCCGGTGAAAAATAAGACGAATAGCAATCATTCATTTTGTAACATTCAATCCTCGCATGAACTTCTGTTCTTTTTTACATTTTTTTTGACACATTTCTGAGCTCCATCTGCAATCAGCTGTGCACCGGAGGCTCGGAGCGCCTGAGGCACCTGCCTGCAGCTCTGACAGCAGCCCTGCGCATCGACACCAGGAAGCTGCCTCATTCAAACCACACCCGAGAGATCCAGCCACCTGTTCCACTCACATGTGAGCGTTTACATTACACAGCTAACAGAGCTTTTCTGATGTAGATACGTCTAAAGACAGACATCTCCTCCCTCGCTGTCACACTCAGTTAATCAAGTGAAAACGTGGGAGGAGGAATTTGGGGCATCCAGGCTTCAGGGAGTTCATATTTGACCCACGACGACTAAAAGAGGGCAAAAGATAATAAGCGGGGAAACGTCTTTGATAACACAAAGGTACAAGCTGATGGAGAAAAGTGTCGAACAAATATAAATGATCTTTACAGACAGGAATGTCTCACGTGCGCCCCTGTCATTCGTTTACATTGTGCTATTGTTTGATTGTGAACAAGATCATGCAAATACCACTGAAGCGATCACTACATGACTTAGTGAACGTGTGTTTTATGTGTGTGAAAAGAACTTATTACATGTTTGTATATCCTTAGGTAGATTTTTATATCTAATCACTCTTTAATATTATTGTTTTTTAGATTTGTGGTGTTGTCTGAATCATGGTAATGCAAAATATCAAAGGTGGATTTTTTTTTTTCCGCAATAGCTGAAATCCTCTACAAATCCTGATCGATCAATATATAAAGTTGTCTTAGAAACAAAAAAGAAGCTAATTCAGCGCCTGAGGCCTGGAGTTTCATGAAATACACAGACATGGAAGATGCCCGAAATGAGCAAATTACGGATCATTCAGATGATGTCAGTGATTCCCTCAATCTGCTTCATGCAATAACAGAATGTACATTGTGAGGGTGGGACTTCTGCTCAAGGGCTGATGGAGGGGTGGCAAGGGCGGGGGGGGGTGTCCAACAGTGGTCTTGAATGATGGACTCGATCATCTGGATCGAAGCTGGGTTTCATGGGCCTGTGGGGGTTTTCAAGATGTGATGCTGTAAGGAATAGAAACCTGTCCGAGGTCCCTTTCCAGTGAGATTGTGAGTTTTTTACCATTTTGCCTGATTTGCCTGAAAAACATTTATGCATCTTTCTGTAAATAACAATCAGGCGTGATTTGGAGACTGATCTTAAACAACCATGACATTTGGTTGCTTGTTTAGAGCTGAGTGGAGGAATTTGCGCCACTCAAGTCCAGTCCATGTTTGGATGAATTTGGCCTCTCTGGCTGATTTACTCCTCTGAGAATTTGAGTTTCCTCAAACACTATCCACTAAAATGATTAAAACCGACGACCACAGCATAAATCCATGATCCCGTTAAATCACCCAGGAAGGAGAGCGTCTTGTTGAGATAGTGAAGGACACTGAGGAGATCACCGAAATTTCAAACATTCATTTAGAGCTGAGAGAAAAAAATATTTTTTTTTTAAATACTCGCATAATCAGCAGCTCGACTTTGTAGATTTGCATTAACAAGGACTCGACCCCTCCATCGCCGTCACCCATCACTCTCAAGGCTGCGCCGCACCCACGTGCTGCAGCTGCGAGCCTCTCGCTTCACGTCACATACTTTCAAGATAATCCTCCACGTGCAACCTGCTCTGGCTGTGGCAAATGTGAAGAAGCCGGTGTAACTGTGGGGTTGTGTGTGTGTGTGTGTGTGTGTGTGTGGGGTGGGGGGGGGGGGGGGTGTGTGTGTGTGTGGGGGGGGGGTCTAATAACGGCTGTGAGGATTTGAGGAGCCTGATGCACAAACCTCGAACACACTGCAATGGAAGTTTACTGGAGGAGATGATGGATCGCTTGTGTGATTCAGTCGACCGGCGCAAACTGAGCCATGCAAACCACAATGTTACAAATGTGCATGCAGAAGGAGAAGAGGGGCAGGGGGGCAGGGGGTGAGGGGGGGTGGTTGGCGTTGGAGGCCTCGGAGGCCACGGAGCACCATTATTAGATAAACCTGAGGACAGTGGCTCCTGCAGCACCACCTGATCCATATTATGCATTCCACATCTGCAACACAATGCGTGACACTTGCCGTTGGCCTGCAGTCACTCCGCTTCTCATAAATAAAACAAGGGTGCGCGTCATGGTTGGACGCCGCCGAGCCCCATATGTATGCAGGAATGCGCGGAGTGGGTGTGGTGGCGGGGCCCGGCCGGGCCAGGGTCCGTAAACATCACGGCCGGTTCAGGGAGAGGTCAGAGGAAAAGCTGCTGGCCCCCGGTGCGCGGCGGAGAGGAGGACCCGCGAGATACAGTACATCCCAAAATGTCGCTGAACTTCCCTCCCGCCCAGGCCCTCTGGGGATAACAAAGGAGCGGGGGGGGGGGGGGGGGGGGGGGGGGGGGGGCCGCAGGTGGGCGGAGGAAGGAAGACGGGGAG
>JAFBJT010108748.1:0-10000 GCA_016785325.1 Chascanopsetta lugubris
CACAGCTCTCCATACCAAGACTACCGCTCTCGCTTCCCAGTGCTGATTGCGACGATGAGAGGTGTTTTCTGAGGAACGGCTGTGCTTTCGTCTCCGCCTCGAGACGCGGCTCCGTCTCGAAATCCTCCCCAGCTATTTTCTGTCCCGGTGCTTGCAATTCATGTCTCGTCTGTCTTTGTAAACAGGGGTGAGCGTCTGATGTGAGAACAACCGACACTGGAGGGTTGGAATCGTCCGAGGGAGTCTGCTGCCACTCCTGCAGATCGTCTGGGAGCGGTCGTGGTGCTCGGGGGTTCGGGCAGACTATGGGGTTGCAGCTATAGGAAATGTTGGGCTGAGACTTGGTGAACTTCACTAAACTCACCGGCCATCGCAGAGGAGCGGAGCCGTCTCTGCCCAGCACACACATGTACTGACTCTCCTCTGTTTCTGGCGTCCTCTCCGTCTCGCTGTCCGTGTGTTCAGTGTCCACGTGTGACCCTGCCGGCCCCCCGCGCCACGCCGTCACCTGGCTCTCCGATGTCGAGTCGAATGAAATGTGGCTGTGATAATCGGCTGCTGATGTGGAAATAAGAGAGTGGTCTTTCACACTGTCCCTTCTTTCAGCCTCCTCCTCCTCCTCCTCCTCCTCCGACTCCTCCTCCTCCTCTCTTACATTCTCTCCTGGGATTGGCCTCGTATCACTTGGTCCAACAGTGTCAACTCCAGATCTCTCACTCTCACTGTGACTCCTGTCCGCTGCCGCTCCCCCAGTCTCCCTGTCCATGTCCTCCATTATTCCCTTTATCCTCTCTTTCATCTGCTCCCTCTTCTCTCTCTCCTCCTCCTCGAGGTCTGAGAAGACGGACGCAGAGGGCTCCAGCCTGGGTCCCCTGCGCGAGAAGCAGAAGGACACACCGAGTCTTCCCCCCGTTCTCTCCCCTCGCCCGGGGAGGGGCAGCTGGGGATGCGAGCCCAGGCGGGGCGAGGGCTTCGCGGCATGTGGGTCTGTGTTGGATTCTGGATGCGAGATTAGAGGGGACTCTGTCGGAGTCGTGATTCGGCACGGAGATGGGCACGGCGCCTCTTGATGTTGGCCGCGGCCACTGGTCCGGGGTTGCGTAGGACAGGCCCTCCGGGGTTTGTCCTCGGGGCTGTGGTCTCTCTGGTCCACGTCTCTGTTGTCTTGAGGTTGGCCCACGGCTCTGACCGTGCTCCTGAGCCCGTAACTCCTCCCCGGGACTCTGCAACAAAACACATATACTTCACTATGGCATGGTTTCATTTCAGTTCACCTCACTTCAGCTCGGTTGTGGTTAAAGGTGTAAGATTTCACTTTTGTTACTTCTAAAAATATTACAAAACATTTATATACTGACATTTTCATGAATTTATAATCACGTAAATGTTCTATTGGCTCTCCATTACCCTAAAATGAGCCCATTAATGTATATATGCACGAAGAGGGGGGTCCTCCTTATGGGGGCCGCCATGTTTTTAAAGTGGTAAAAGTGGACGTACTAAACATCTTCTAAGTTTTAAAGACAACTGAGGTCGACCATAAGTTCTCCTGCATGCTCAGAAGGGTGAGGTGATGGACACAACATGCAACTTCACCTCTAGATGTCACCAAATCTTACAAACGGCACCTTTAATTGAAAAAAGCTGAAATATAATTGACCTCTAATGGTGTAATACAAGTCTGCAACATGACCTCTGTTGAGCGTGGCGGCGATGTGAACACGCCGGTGTGGTTAGAGGTCAAAGACGAGAAGTTCTGTCCTTGCCGGCTGCCATGTTGCACTTAACTTTTTAAATCTGGTTAATGAATCCTGATGTAGTGAAGATAAGGGCCAAAAGGTTTTACGGTCAGTATTTAACAAGCACATAGGGTGCCCGTTCTTTGTGAAGCCTTGAGTCACACTAAAAGGTGAGGCGTTGGCTAATATACTCTCATTAAAGTCATCATTAAAAAAAGGTGCCAACTGTGGAGGAAAATTTCAAGTTACAGAACTTCAGAGATAAACCATCTGTTCCAGGGGATTTGTTATCCTTCAAAAGTCCTGTACAGGCACAGATTCCTGCCGGTGATAAAGGCCAATCACACACATCTCATGTCTGAGTCATTAAGTCCAGGAATAGTCTGTAATTATTCATTTATTCTCCTTATCGCAGGAGTTCACAGAAGAAGGGTGAGAGAAAAAGAGCAGCTGCTGCTGCTGCACGTATCTGACATTCAGAAAAATGTACCTGTACTCACATTCATACTTACTGGCAACTTCAAACCGCCAACCAATCAAACCCGGAGTAAATGATCTCAAATAGTGTTAATAGTGCTTACATTGCAGCACGGTTTGCACTATTGACTCACAGCAAGAGGGTCTTGGGTTCGATACCCGGCAGGGGTTGGCCCTTTCCGTTTGCAGTTTGCTTGCATGTTGGGTACTGTGGGTAAGGTTGGCCCAATATGGCGGCACGTTCAGATGAACCCTTCACTCTGACTCTGCAACTTTGCCGAACATTTCACTGTGTAATGAAAATGAAGCTGCTTTGTAATGTGTGGTACTTATAGAAGATTTATAATTACAGAAGATGGAGCAAAGGTGGGGTGGGTCATTTATTAGTCATTTGTTATTGTGTCTGTTAATGAAGGAGCAACTGGGACATTTCCAGAAATGGTTGATCATCGCAACACCTGAAGCAATGACATCACTCAGTAGCTGAGGATGCCACCAGCTCTCAGGACCGCGGAGTCAGAGGAGTTGTACATGTCATTTGTTTATTAATGGAGGTTCCACCCCTGTGACTTCACAACAGGTCGATTGAAGCAGCGAGACGCTTCATAGAACCACCTTTGCATTGTTTTTCATTTATCTGACGTAAAGCTATGTAGTTCTAGTTTCTCCAACACGAACAATGGCCGTTACAGGTGATTTAATCGCATGGGAGGGAAAAGGGTCATAATTACACGTTGCACTGGCATTTAATCAGTTTGAATTGCTCAAGGTTTCATCTCTGAACTCTTCTCCCACTTTGTGCAGACGCGGTGTCAACGAAAACGTGTCTTGTCCTATTTACCTCACCTGTGGCCGATCTAGGCCAACGGAGGGCTCTCACTTCTGTGGATGCATCCATCACGTCTTAGAAATGTTGACCAGATGTGACACAATGCAACCTGACCTGCGCCCCCCCCGCCCCCAACTTGGTCTCATTACACACACACACACAGACACACACACTCACCGCTGAGTCTCCTGTTGCAGCTGTGCGAGCTGGTGCAGGCGTCTCAGAGCCTTCTCCTGTTTGCGCTGGTCCTTCCACAGTTTCGAGGCCACATTCCGGGCAAACTCGCGATGCTTAAGGTCTTTCAGCCTCTGAGGGAAATGAAGAGGGGGCATGGAGGGCGGGAAAGAGGGGTGGGAGGTGGGGGGGGGGGCGGAGGGGGGTGGGGGGGGGGGGGGGGGGGGGGGGGGGGGGGGCGGAGTGGGAGGTGAGGGTGTGGAGAGGAAGAGGGGAGGGTGCAAAGAGGAAAGAGAGAGAGACTTAAGTTATAGAAATAATCTCTGCGGGCACTTGTCTTTCAAACCGTGCTCATCAATCAGCAGCGCTTGCAGATGTTCTCCTCCAGCGCTCATGTCCCTTTACGTCCATTCAGCCCGGCAGAGAGAGTGTTCCCTCCAACACGCAGCTCCAGAGCAAAGACAACCCTACTGCTGAAACACAGATTACCCACGCACTGAAGATGAGTGATTTCATGATGATGATGATGATGATGATGATGATGATGATGATGATGATGCTCTTTCTGAGTCTGTGAGACTGACATTTTTCTGATTGCTGCGTTTTCTTCCAGTGGCGTGACACGGATGCACATTTCTAAAAGGATTAACCCTTTAATCAGTCTCTAATCCTGGGCTGTGCCGGATCAGTCAAATCACAGACCTGATGACCTATAAACAATGACAACTCCACATTTGTCCCTTTTGTTCAAGTGAAAAAAGGTAGAGTTGTGAATTGAATGAGAATACTCTGCATCATAATTTAAACTGATTAATAAAAGAAAGTGTCTCTAAACCAAGAGCACAGCTTCTTACACTTTGCTAAATCATCACATGGGCCGGATTGGACCCTCTGGCCCGCCGCCCATATGTTTGACACCCCTGCGCTAATCTGACCACATCAACCAGTGAATTTAGTGGTGTGTGTGTGTGTGTGTGTGTGAGATGACTACAAATGCAAAGACAGATTACTTTACAAGTAACCATGACAGTAAATGATTTCTTGTAGCACATGGGAGGATCTTCACTTGCACCTGAGTGTGGAGAACATAACAATTAGCTGTTCCGAGTGTATTGTGTGTGTGTGTGTATATGTATGTATGTATGTGTGTGTGTGTTGTGTGTGTGTATATATGTATGTATGTATGAGTGTGTGTTGTGTGCGCGCGCGGATGTGTGTGTGTCTGTGAATCCATGTGTCTATAGGTGCTCAAGTCCTCTAAGGAAAACAATGATTCATGCCTCTCTCTCTGGTTTCCTTTTCTGACACACTTTAATCCCTCCTTTATCCATGCTTGGCAGGTGTGTGTGTGTGTGTGTGTGTGTGTGTGTGTGTGTGTGTGTGTTGCCTTTTGTGTGGCGGCGTGAGTGTAAAAGCTAAGGAGGGACTCAGGAGTTTGGGAATTGCAGCATTATTGTGCACCTTCATCCCACCTATAGTATCTCCTGCCTTCAGAGTGCACTGGAGCCGCCTCAGCGTGCAGCCCACCCATGGCTCACACATTCAGGATTTGTTGTTTATGTTACACACTTATCTTGTAGTGTACGTTGCAACAGGATTACACCACTCTCACTTTTAGATTACGCTGCGCTAATATCCACCCCCCCTGTAAGTATCACGCACACACCCACATGTGCACACATCAGATTAGCCCCTCAGACATCAGATTTATTTATACACTCTCTCTCTTCCTCACACCCAGATCTGACAGTCGTCAGGTTAATCTCAGCTGAGTCTGACACAAGCGGCTGTCTTTTTACATTATCACTGGCTGCCTAACATCCCGCTGTCAGCTCGCCGGAGACGGCATTAAATATGTGGCAGCCGAGCGACACTTGTGGCTCCGCATCCCTTAAACGTAGGCCGCGTCTTCGAGCGCCGGGCTTTGTGGATGTGTGCGATCGCGTCGGAACATCGGGGGTGTATTTGTTGGGGAGCGGCGAGGAGCTTTCACTCGCTTTGATGCCAAACTCATTCTATGGGAAATATTAATCACGCTCATGCAGAGAGGCATGCATAATGAACTGCTGCGGACAGAGCCAGGAGAGGGGAGCAGGCAAGAGAGATCAGAGTGGTAGTAATGTAGCTGTCCATGGCAATGACTGAGAGCAGGAGCCGGTCTATAAGAGCTGGAATTTATGAAGATGAATACTGCTTCTGCTTCCTCTTGCCTTCGCACTCTACCGGATTATTGTTCCCTCTCAAAAACAAGCCCCGCGTGCACTGCAGGCAAACCTGTGGCTAAATTTAGAGCCAAACACAACTATGGCACACAGAACCATTTTCAGAGAGCGCACGCGGCGCGGAGGGATATTCCCGCTCCGCACTTTCAAGCGGATACTTTGCTCTTCAAAGATGATGTCATGTCCCCACCAGCGGGAAGCTCCGACATGCCACTCTGGCTGTATGCGGCGAAGCTCCATCCGCCCGTCAGAGCTCGGATCAATATTCCGTCAGATGTGTTAAGGAGCGCTCAGGCTGCACGAGGCAACATATGAATGAGTCGCAGTTGATTGCTCCTTTATTCAAAAGGGAGCGTAATGCCGTTGTAATGAGCGATCTCTGTAATCAGCTCTAAATGCTGATGAAGCGCCACATTCAGACACGTTCATCCCCGAATCGATGGCGAGGAGAGGAGACACAGCAAGCGCGTTCGGCTTCCATTCCCCAAAGCCAATACTCCTGCAGGGAAGCTGTCTCCAGCTAGAATTTCATCTGTTGTCTGCTTGGTAGGCAGTGTGTGCATGCATAACTGTGTGTGTGTGTGTGTGTGTGTGTGTGTGTCCGTCCCAACAGTGCCAGTAGCTACTGTCAGCTCAGTGCCTCATGCAGCTCGTTTCATGTGCCTGCCGCTGGCTAAAACAAAGCATTAACATTGGCCCGCAGTTGCTTCAATTCATTTTCAAAGAACAATGACAGAGGAGGAACAGTCTTACTTAATGTTTATTTCATGTTGCACAGTGTGGGCGTTCAGAAGTGGGAAGCGGCTCGGCTTGCTTGAGAGATTGCCTGTATTTTGAGGAGCGAGTGAGTGCGTGCAGGGCTAAAAGTGTGCATGTGTGTGTGTGTGCGTGCACGAGTGCACGTCTTGCCATGACAACACATGGCTGTAGGAGAGTGTGCTATCAGCGGAACCCTCAGCTTGTTAGTCCAGAGTGGAGGTTGTTTATGGAAATGGATGTGAAGGCAGAACACAGGAGGGAACCTGCTCCCGGGCCTTTTCCTAATGGTCCATTGGACTCGTCCTGTCCAAAGCAGAATAACGCAATCATACATGAGCTATGACTAATCGCGTCATGTTTTATTTGGTACAGGTTTATGCTTATTGTTGGGAAGTATAAACTGAAGGTATTTGAATTTTTTTAATGAAATATTTATGTGCCCGATGGTCTTGATTATGATCTAGAGAAAAGAAAAAAAAATTTTGTAACTGGGATGCTTGAGTCGGTAAGTGCTTTGTCAAACACATTTCATATCAGGAGTTGAACTCATCACATTCTGACATTCATGAGTAAATCAAGGTCTGTAGCCTGTGCCTTACTGCAACAAACATATCAGCCATCATAGAAGATGTTCACAGTGCTGTCCTCCCTGCACCGTCTCCTCCACTGGGACGTGAGCAGCAGTCAGACAGTGCATACTCTGTACTTTATTATGATTTTTCATTCATTCCGACAGCTTGTTTACTCTGAACGTGCTTATTTTTTTACCTGATTGTAATTCAGCTATGTGAATTGTGCATTTATTTTTCATTAGCTCATAAAACAAAACATTGTTTTATCCATTTTTAAGAGAAGGCTTTTGCTCTTAGTTGAAAGTTAAAGGAAAAGATCTCTTTGTTTTTGATTTGGCCCATAAAAGGAGTTTTTTAATCTAACATACACTAAGGATTCTTTTTTTTCATGCCCCTACAACACTCAGAATGATTTAATTCTAGTTTAATCTGTCATATGAGATAGTTCTTGCAGGAATTGTTTGAGGTCTGACTGACAAACACAAACAAAAATCACTCTGTAAGGAACATCCCAAAGAGAAAAATTCCACCATACAGCTGATATCTTTTCTTCTAAAAAAAATAAAAATAAAATAAAATAAAGTAGAGGACCAACATGGCTGTGACGGGTGTCCCCCCTGTTTGTGTGTCTGTCAGGTCATGGTCAGTGTCAGGCAGACACAGGTGTAAGTGTTACGTGTCACTGGTGACAAGTATCATACCGTGAGTCAGGGAGAGAAAAGTAGAGGTTTTTTTTCACTTGCCACAGGAGATGGATGAACAGTTATTGTGTCTGGAAGACGAGTCTTTGACGGCCAAAATGCAGTTGCACAGTCTGCATCCTTCAGACGTGTTGTAACACTGAGAATTTGAAATGACGTTGTGTGCAAGAGGTTTCGGAACGTGGCGGTTAAACGAAGGACATTAGATGAGGATTGTATTTGTGGTATATCGCAATTCAAAATCCAATGCAAGTATCCCATTCGGTGTTTGTTGAAGGAACCACTGAGGTGAAAACTGTTTTGTTGGCCAACACAAATATATCATCCTGTCTGCACCGTGTTGCTCCAACAGTCTCCCTCTGCTTCGGCTGTACAGACTGTGTGTACATCCCACAGATACGCTGATATATCCTTCTCTGTTTGAGACCGGGGCTGTCAAACTCATCGTAGTTCAGGGGGCCACGGATAACTGAATTTTCCTGAAGTGGGCGGGACCATTAAAATCAGCATAACGATGCATCGTGGACCTCTCACATCACCACTCAGACACACTCTGCTCCTCCTCTTCTTCTCTCCAACGCATCAATTCCAAGCCGCACAAGCACCCCCTGGTGTCCTGGCATAGTAAGTGCTGGTCAGTAAACTAACATCTGAGCATCTTCGCTGTAATTGTTACACTTTGCAAAAATCGGGCTGCAACGGAATGCTTGGCGGGCCGGTTCTGGCCCGCGGGCCACATGTTTGGCACCTCAGTTCTCGACTGACAGACCAATATGAAAAATCATCACACACCTCTGCAAAGTGAGACATTTTCTCGTACTATAGAAAACAAGTGAATGTGTTATATTGGTGTCTCATTATTGTGCTTGTACTCTCCAATGATGTTCTTCTGTTTACTGTTATTACACTTCCTGCAGTGGGAGCTGTGTAACCCCCAGTGACCCAATGGAACATTACACATAACATTACACTGTTTTCTAACCATCTTAGCTTATCTTGAAGGGAATGTAAAAAGTATAAATGCAGTGCTGTCGGTGTGTGACTGCGCTGAGTTGTGTTGTGCCACGTCTGCATTTGTGTCAGCTTGTAAGAGATGATGCAGTTGTCACACTCCTCCTCTCACCTGCTGGAGTAACTGCACCCAGTGGATGGGCTGACATGGGAATGTAATATAGTTTTCCATCAACACACTTAATGTTAACACATCCAAATTCTGTGACAAGCAATCTTGAAAAACACTTGCTCGCATGTCCTTTTGTGTGTGTGTGTGCGTGTGTGTGTGTGTGTGTGTGTGTGTGTGTGTGAGATGTACAGTACGCGTCTAGTGCAGGTGCATGTACAGTACCTGCTTGTGTGCGTGGTCGTAGGAGTTGATGTGGTTGTCAAACTCCTGGTGTCTGAGGTACTGCTTGTCACACAGCTCACAATAGAAAAGAGCCTTCAAATCCTCCAATGAGCATCCCAAAGCCCCGTCTGCATGCTCCTGAGGGAAGAGAGAGAGAGAGAGAGAGAGAGAGAGAGAGAGAGAGAGAGAGAGAGAGAGAGAGAGAGAGAGAGAGAGGCCAGTGAGGGAAGTGAGTGGAGATTGATGCATAAACAGATAGAGACATAAAGGGTGAGACGGTCAGAGACACAGACTAGGATGAGCGGCGGGGGGGGGGGGGGGGGCCGGGGGGGGGGGGGGGTGTAGGGGTTGGGGGGGGGGGTGCGCGCTGTGAGGAATGTGAGAATGGCAGATTGTTAGCCATTTAGAGCAAATCTGCATCCAGGAGACATCAGCAGTAATAGCCTCTACATGTGCTCTGCATAAAACATAAAACGCCATCCCATTAAAGTACACCGCCTCCTCTACTGCCGCTGCTGCTGCTGCTGCTGCTGCTGCTGCTGCTGCTGCTGCTGGAGGTTGGACAGAGGCACTGACGACCTGTGCTCATAGCAATTTGAGCCTGGGGACACATTTAATACAAACTCCATAATAGAAACCTGTGTATGTGCTATAATGGCAAATGCTCTGAGTCACGGCCGAGGAAGAAGAAGAAGAAGCAATTGTGGCTGACAGAGGGGAAAACATCTCAAATGCACAAACTAGATTACTGTCCATAAAAGGAATATTCTCCCAAATCAGGTCTTTTTGCGCATCATTCTTTTGCACGCGAGAGCTGCTTATTGCTCAGAATGGTTCATTGTTATCGTTGACGTTATTGTTGCTTTATGGTTGCCATGACATTTTAATAAAGTCATTCGATAAAGCCATCAACATAAATAGCAAAGGAAGTGATGGATGGATGAGGGGCCACCAGTATCATTCATGCACACACACATATGAAAACCAAATTGGCTCACATGCTAAAACCTTACATGGTTTTTCAAAACACTTTACATACACACACTGAAAACCTCCCATGAGACGAGCGTGTTGATTTTTGTATCAGCACGTGCATCTAGTCTTTATTTAGTAACTTTAAAGCATCAACCCCCGTAATGTTATTGTATACAACGTTTTGGGTGGTGATACATTTGCATATTT
>JAFBJT010108748.1:12500-14521 GCA_016785325.1 Chascanopsetta lugubris
AGAATTGGTTATAACTTCACCTTCCTCCTTCACGCTTGACCTTCAAATGCTATGCTTCTGTAAACAGAACACAGATCTGAAGGTAGAACATAGAGTTCGCAGACACATCTGTCTGTGAGAGCATGTTTCTGACCGATCTATGTTGAAAAACACGTCATTCCACGTACCATTTGCTTTTAGCAGTGCATTATGCCAATGCATATCATCACTGGGATAAGAGAGTGTGTGTGTGTGTGTGTGTTGTGTTTGCATACCACAAGGCATTTTTATGTTGTGCTTGCAAAATAAATCCAATGATCACTTTCATATGCTTCAGACAGTAACACTCCGATGACTCCTTCCAACTCCAGACATGCATCTTCGCATTCAGCGACCCCTCCACCATCCACCCACACACACAAACACACACACACACACACATACACACACATGTACACACTTATGCATACTCTGCCATGGCCTGTCAAACTGATGTACCAGTGCTAAATTAATCTAGACCTCAATTTACCTCCGGTGCATAAATCTGTTTGCAGGAGAAAAGCCCGGCTCATCTGTGCAGACCTGAATGGGCGCTGATTGTTTGCATCATTACGAGCGTGAGTGTTTGTGTAAGGCTGTAAATGTTTCCATGCCCCCATGGTTCACTTAGCCTCGTTTTGTGAGAGAAGCGCCGCGCTCTCCCCCTCACACCAGCACTAAGACTCATTATGGACCATAAATGGAGTTTCGGTGGCAAAATGCGTGTAATTTCGTGCGCTTGAGCTGCTGTGGTGACGCTTAAAAATGTTTTACGCGCACGCGGCCCATCGCAGAATGTGCGCGCTGGAAAATACTGACGTGTAATATATTCATGAAAAAGAAAAGATCCCTGGAGGAACCTCTGGGAGTTCTGCAGATTGAAAGCGTGGCGGCACCTCTCTGATGCAATCGCACCGTCACCGCCATCAGGCCTATTAAAACTGGATTAAAAAAAATGAGAAAGAAGCATTTTCAGCAAATAAAATGTAAAAAAGCGGGTCATATTTAGCTGTAAGCTTAAAACATGGGTGCTTAATGGGAGTCTCTTCTAGCTAAAGGTGCAGTGGGTAGAATTTGGCGCACGTCCTACCCATCACCTCCCCCTTCACCCTTCCACGCATACGGGTGTACCCATGGTAACCCAGGGTCGTTATTTAAACTGAAAATATATTTCAGCAGTGACAAAAAAAAGACAGAGATCTTACACACTGCACCTTTAATGTAATAGGAGCAACCAGGCTGTTAGATCATACGCTTCTTGCGATACGTTGTCTTTCTATCTGCAGTGCGTGGTCCTTCAGATATTGAATGGAGAAGCGAGAGAGGAAACCAGCCCGCTTGTCTTAATTTGCACTATGCAAGTAACTTGTGTACGATTAGCGCCATTATGTTTCTAAATTGTTTGTTTATTCAGCTGCATTAAAGAATTGAAATGGTGCTCAGCCACTTATTGCACTTGTAGGAGCTGATATGCCTCACATGTCTCCCTGGTCAACCTCCCCCCCGTCGTTTGTAATTAAATATTGAGCAGCATTTTCACGGATGGCCGGACCCAGACAGCCGAGTGTGTGTTTGTGATGTCACCGTGAGCGCTCGCTGACATCAAGAACGGCTGTTTGGGTTTCTCCCCCTCATTTGGATACTTTGCCTCTCTTGTAAGTGAGACTGTTTGGATGGGACACGATGTGCGGAGGGATCGTCACAAGTGGAGGCTTAAACAAATGGGACACGAGTGCGGAGGAGAGGGGTCGTTTTATCTGTCGGAGGAAGCGGCGAGGGGAGGAACGGGCTTCTTTATGTGCGCCGGTGCGCCATCAGGTAACCCCTGTGTGAACTGACTCTGAATAATAATGTCCTACAACACTTTTCATTTATGAAGTAGTTGTAGGGAAAGAGAGAAATTGCATTCAACCAACTCCCCCCCCCCCCCCCCGGCCCCCCCCCCGCCGGCCCCCGCCCCCGCCCCCCGCCCCCCCCGCTCCGCACGCCGGCCGCCGGCCGGC
>JAFBJT010108749.1:0-11652 GCA_016785325.1 Chascanopsetta lugubris
TCTGGAGGTGATAGATGCGACTGATCACTGACTTTCTGGACTTTTCAGCAGCAAAGTCACATTTACATATTATTTCATATCATTATATTTGATATAAATATTTAAATATCTGTCTGAAGTTGTTGTTGTTGCTTTTATATCAAAACTGAATGGGTGAAGAAAATAGTTTTGTCTTGAACTCATTGCCCCTTCTGCTTTAACTGTTGATGAGTATCTGTGTGAGTGTGTGTGTGTGTGTGTGTGTGTTCATTTAAAAAGGTTACAGGGAGGTGCAGACTCCATCCCATGAGAACTACGCCAACAAACGATTAAAGAAAAACAGAAACTTGAGCATCACCAGTTTCCACCTTCCTGTTCTTCAAACATCCGACAGCTGAAGATTTTCAAAGTAAAACACGGAGTCCCCCGAGGTGGATTCATTTCCAGAGAAGAATATCGTTACTATGAACCGCAAAGATAAAAGCGGTAGTTTATATAATGAACTATTATTCTGGCAGGTACCTTTCAGGACTAAGAGTAAAAACACCAGTAAATCTGGGCAATATGAAACTGAACAACAGCTAAAAATGTCAGAATGGAGTAAAACATAGTAAATAAATGCTATTAAAACCAGAAAGGGGATAAATAGAAAACACAACGCAGAGCACGAAACTGTTTCCAATGTACTTATTAGATCTCTCATTGTCACAGAATAAAAGTCACGGACCATAGCTGGGAACTCTCTGTGGCAAACTACAAATTAAAGGCGCCCTCGCTTCAGTGCAAAAGCCCTGCAGGTCCTGCAGCAGCACACGGCTTCAAATCTCTCTCTCTCTCTCTCTCTCTCTCTTTCCGCTGGCTTGAATTAAAAGTGCTGCTTCTTATTTGGGATCGCATCAGCGTTGTTCACCGACTTGTTTCCTCAGCTGCAGGAAGCTGCTGCGCGACAGTCTCGGGCGGCATGAAGACCAAACTTGAGAGTACCTGCGACCGCAGCCAGTGTTGGTGTTTCCAGCATCACACCTCTGTGATGACCATATTTGGGCATGCAGGGCACTATGATGTCATAATGGCCAAGGTTTCATCTTAAAGTTACTTGTTTCAAAGTCTTTTGCAAATTTTTAAAATCTGGAGGTGATAGATGCGACTGATCACTGACTTTCTGGACTTTTCAGCATCGGCATTCTCAGCCGATGCTAAAGGGCAGTTCCGCAACATGTCGTCACTGTAATCTTATGGGACAACTTCGATGAGCCACGAACTGTCACGACCCGAGGGCAACGCTATTCATGACGACCGTGCAGCCAGAAGCCCAGCAAACGCTGTGCCATTTTGACTTTCATAGTCTACTGCAAGGTACAATGTGCAACGCGGCTTTAATGAGCTTGGGTAAGACGGAAGTGCAACAACACCTGCTGAATCAGAGGCTATGATCATGTATCCATGGCAACGACGTGCGACAATCAAACGTCATCAGCGTGGGTTTGATCGCAGGTCGTCTCTGGTCACGCGACCCTGACATCGGCCATCTTTGAACCTGTCTCACGGAGCCCCGACCGAAGATATGGCCATGATTGGTCGTGTTCGGTCAGGGACGGCCGGACGGTGCGAGGTCCGACGCAAACGGGTGGAAGCTTTGCTCTCTGGAGTTCCTCTGGACAGAGGTTTACTCACTGCACAGCCCCCCCTGCTGGACACAGTGACATCGGGATTATCATTAAAGGTCCAAGAGTCACTTGTAGCACTTTACCTGCCTCCAACATTCTGCCAAACATCGCCACCTGTAATGACACAGCATCTGTGGCAAAAAGCAACCGACACCAGGATCACACCAACATCCAGGGTCCGATGACCCAGCCGGTAACAGGGGCTCTCATTGGTTCCCCTTCGAATGAGAGTAAATGGGAACATAACGCCCCGGTGTGGTGGTGATCGCATTTCTCTCTAAACGGCCAGGACGTTTTTTAGCCATGCAACAGGTCGCTGAAGAGAATTAAGGGGCGTGGCCTCTTGAGTGGATGCTGTGACAGCACTTTAGGCCCTATAGCTCTACCTGTGCTCCGCCTCTTTCCCCCTTTTTGGATGAAACAGGAAGTAGGAGGAGTTAGTAAAGTTATTAAACTGCACTTCCTTTATTGATTTACATCTACTGTGAATGTCTGTTCTTCATGGACCGATCGTTTCTGCTGGTGGAGTCTCTCCCGACCCATTTCACTTTGGATTTCCCTCCTGCCTTTGAAGATCCAGGAGGTCCCTGCAGGATCGGTTCCCCCCTCCAAACTCCCTTTTACACCAAAACATCTCCATGTCTGAATGTGTGACGGAGCAAAGACAAACGTCATATGGAACTTATTTGTTTCTCCGCTGCCTTTCTAAACAATCAAGGGCTCGACTGGAGGCCGGGGAGAACATCACAAAGACGGACGCCAAGATCTGGGCGCCGCCAAGAAAACAAGCAGCTTGAATTTAAACAAAGCAGAGTAAAAATGTAAATAATAAAAGAAGTGAATTCAGATTCCGGCACAGAGCAGGAAAAGATGGAGGAGCTACAGATGCGCAGTGAGTCATCAAACTAAGATCTAACTCCACAAAGCACAAACAACCATCAACTTTCAATTTGGACGGATGGACGGATACGGAGGTTTGAAACTGTGCATAATTAAGGGGCGTGGCCTCTTGAGCGACACCTGGGCCGACCTGGCTCATTCTGTGGATGCTGCGTCAGCACCATGGGTCCACACCGGTTCTACCAAACACTCTGCGGACACCTATGGGCGAAGTCACGGACTCTACCTCCGTCGTTAGAAACAGTCTGTGTTGCAGTTGATGTCACGGGCCCGAAGTAAAACCACGGTTCACGGGAAGAAAAAGGGAGTTTTGAACGAAATCTGATCAAATAAAGGCGTCATCGACGTTTGAACGATGAAATCGTTCGCAGGTCGGCGGGGGACATCGTCTCTTCGGCGTCTGATTCGTGCGTCCAGACCGGAAACAACGTTCCTGTTTGCAGCTCGTCGTAAAACCCACTCAGACTTTTCTTTATAGAGACCACGGACTGAGATAATACTTCTAAAGTGCATCTGAAATAGTCGAATTAACTTTACGACATTCAAGCATCTATAAACCTGCGCCTGCAGGGACGTCTCGTAACGTCTGTGTGATTCACCTCCGGGACACGCTGGAGTTTCCGATCATGGCAGCGCACACGCGTGTCTTGTTGTGTTCACCTCGAGGAGAAGTGTTGTGTTTTGTCTTTTAAGGTTTGGCCGGCGGACAGAGACTCGTCCTCTGCTGCTGCTCACTGTAAACATCAGTCACAGTGTGATGGATGAGTGTGTATGTGTGTGTGTGTGTGTGTGTGTGTGTGTGAGATGGCAGAGCAGAGTAAGTGCACTGACGTCTCCCGTGTTCCCACCACTGTCCATCAGGCTGCTCCTGCTCTCTCAGAACCATTTACAGTCATATGTGTATGGGACAAAATACCAGTGCCCCCACACACACGCACACACACACACACACACACACACACACACACACACACACACACACACACACACACACACACACACACACACACACACACACACACACACACAGGACTCTGGTTCCATCCCACCACACATTCCTGCATCCGACTGAATATTCTGCAGCTTTCCCACTGATGCCACATCTTTAGTTGCTTTAAAAATCTTTTCCACTTGTTGTAAACAATAGTTTCCACCGTCGCCCTGGAGGCGGAGTCACAGAGCGATACACACAAACACAAACGTCAACACTGATACCGAGGCCTCGGACACAGATGATGGAGAGCTAAGAACATGATGAAGATCAATGTGGACCCGTGACATGTTTCTCATTTTTGGCTTTTCATGTCGTTTATTAGTCGCAGTCACTGCCGGGTTTGGTGCAGCATGTGGGGGGAGAGTGTGCCAAGGTGCTCGGGCCTCGGCACAGAGCCTACACACACACACACACACACACACACACACACACACACAGGAGTCCATTAAAGTGAAGTATGAGCTCCACTAACCTGCAGCCGCAGATGCAGCAGAGGTCTCAGGTCTGGAGAAGAGTTTGTCAAAGTGAAATCTGCAGAGGAAGCAGGAGAAAGAGTGAAGTTTGATCGGAACTTGTTCTGTCAGAACAGAAGTGTTTTGTACATTTCTAAGGCGACTTACTTTTTTTTCTTCTTCAAATTTTCAGTCACAAGATTGAACTTTTACTTCTTCGAAGACGGAGTGAACCTGTGGATCAATGATTCAGAGGCAGGCATTTAGGGATCGACACAACTGATTCAAACACAGCCCTTTGGAGATTATTCATATGATCATTTATCATTATTATATAGGTTTTTGTGGGTATTTGTTTATTTCATAATATTATATAAATATAACTGCATAGGGGATTGTGTACCACATATTTGATCAATGCTTAAGTTTCAATAGCAACAAATACACATGTCGAAATCCATTATTGTTTCTGTTTTGATGCATGAGTCCATTTTCACACTTTTCTGTCATTTCAGAACAATTATATTTACAAACTGACTGTTTCTAAATCCGCATCAGTTGAACCTTCAAACCATTGGTCCTTGAACCATCTGCAGTAAAACCTTGAATGAACTTGCCCGGTGCAGAGGACACGGACCAGTGACCGTGGACAGGAAACCCCCCAGTTCATGTGTGTGTCGACATGTGACTCATCGCTGCTGTGGACGTGACGCAGCAGCAACTGCTGCTGCTGAGACGAGGGGAGGCGGAAACTGTGTGACAAGTGAAGTGTCCGTCACTGTCCCCTCCGTCCTTCCACCCTGTCAGTCAGTGTGTGTGTGTGTGTGTGTGTGTGTGTGTGTGTGTGTGTGTGTGTGTGTGTGTGGCCCTTTACTGCTCCGCCCTCTCTTCTCTCTCTCCCTCTCTCCTCCTCCTCCTCCTCCTTCTCCTTATCTCCCGCCAGCAGAGGAAACGCTCTCCCCCTCTCCCGACTCACACCACAGGAGATGCCGCTGAGCAACGCCAGCCTGCGGATGGACGCGGAGATGGAGAGCGCGCACTTTACGCACGGAGCGCTCAACCAGACGCCGGCGCAGCTGCCGCAGGCGGCCCCGGTGCGCACCTCCATCGCCCTGCCCATCTTCATGTTCGCCGGCGGCGCCACCGGGAACCTGATCGCCATCATCGTGCTGTCGGTGTCCCGGCAGGAGCGGAAGTCGTCCGCCTTCTACACGCTGGTGTGCGGCCTGGCGGTCACCGACCTGCTGGGCACGTGCCTGGCCAGTCCGCTCACCATCGCCAACTACCTGGACCAGCACGTGCTGCGCGACCAGCGCGTGTGCGACTTCCACTCCTTCCTGCTGCTCTTCTTCGGCCTGACGGGGCTCAGCATCATCTGCGCCATGGCGGCGGAGCGCTACCTGGCCATCTGCTGCCCCTACGCCTACCAGCGCTGGGGGGTGGACCGGCGCTTCGCGCAGCGCTTCCTCCTCCTCATCTACGTCAGCCACGCGCTCTTCTGCTGCCTGCCCGTCATGGGCATGTCGCGGGGCGAGCTGCAGTCGTCCGCCACCTGGTGCTTCATCGACTGGAGGACGCGCGAGCCGGTGCCCGCCGCCTACTCCATCCTGTACGGCGCCGTCAGCCTGCTGCTCATCCTGGGCACCATCGCGCTGAACCTGGCGGTGTGCGGCGCGCTGCTGCTCATGCGCCGCAGGACCGCGCTCCAGAGGCCCGGCACCAGGGCCAGTGTCCGGCAGCGGTGGAAGGCGCTGTCCTCGGCGGCGGAGACGCAGATGATGGCGGTGCTGGTGATGACCTCCGCGGTGGTCCTGGCCTGTTCGGCTCCGCTGGTGGTGAGAGAGAAGCGATTGGTCGATTCGTGAGCGTGGGCTTGTTGGGTGTGTGGGGGGTGTGAGGTGTGTGTGTGTGTGTGTGTGTGGAACGCTTGAAAGATGTGCGGGAGATTTCATGAACAAACTACCAGAGGTGAAATTAAGCTGAGCATGAAAAAGGCGCAGTGTGCAAGGTTGAGGGGGGGAAATGTCATAGTGATCCCATTAGAGTGACTCCAGCAACTTCAGGGTCACAGGTGTCACTAAAGCCTCCACACTGGGCCTTTAATACATGTTGATTATTGCTTGACGTAACACGTGGAAGTGAAGTAGTGCCTCTGTCCCTGCAGCTTCTTCTCTGTAACATCACATCAGATGATAGAACATAGATGGAGCGAGAACTCTCGTACTTTCATAGACTTCTGACATTTTGTCTTCTCAGTATTGATCTGGTAATGGAATCTTTTTTGCAACACGCCCTCAAACACAGTAAGATAAAGTTTGCCAAGTCAAGCTGTCTTCAACATGTCGAGTGGAAATGGGCAGAGCTGCCGGCAAACGAGGAATAACTTGTGCGTGACTGAATGTGGAATAGTGCCCGGATGTTGCACATGCACTCGGCCCCGTGGTGAAAGTGGAATGGCGCCGGATTAAGAAACTTCATTGCCCCACAAATAAATTCCCCGGATGTTTGGCAAAGATCAGCCGTGTCGCAAGAGAAGCGCTGAAACCTCGAATACCACGAAACTCTGTTTACGTCTGACACCACATTGTTTACGTGAGGGTCTGAGCCGTCACTTGTGCTCCTCCCGCAGGTGCGTGTGTTCGTCAACCACTTCATGCTGAAGTACGACCCCAGGGCCGACCTGGCGGCCATCAGGTTCGCCTCCGTCAACCCCATCCTGGACCCCTGGATCTACATCCTGCTGCGACGCTCTCTCTTCCGCCGGCTGCTGGGTCTGTCCAGACGGGGCAGGGGAGGCGGAGGAGGCTCCTCCCCGTTGCCCCAGAGGAACCTGTTCTACCCTGATATCGTGAGGGACGGACACGTGTTCACGCAGCTGATGTGCGGCGCCAGCATCATCACCCAGCTCCCCGCCGCCGTCAAGTTCGAGTCGGACGGCCTCCAACAGACGTCCAACACGGCGGACTGAGGACACGCGTGTGACCGCGAAGCCATGTCAGAGCCGCCACGTGTGGGATGGAAAGAGTGTGGCCCCCCAGCTGCAGGGGGAGCTCACGCTCCCACTTCATCCACCCACGCCGGGAGAGGAACTCGGATGATTGTGGGAAAACAAGAACCCGAGGCCTCCGCTCGCTTCGCTCTGCTCGGCTGCGCTCGGCTGCAGGTGGATCCACGGGGTTCGGAGGCGGAGCTCAGAGCGGCAGAGGCGGAGTTAAAGTCACACGTTTGTGTCTCTGGACGAGGTCCGAGTGTTTGCAGAGAGGCCCGGCGCGTCTGGCCTGACTTTGGGGGAAACTCCTCAGGAAACATTTCAAACACTGATATGAGCCGACGCTGGAGGCTGTTTTCACTGAGCTCTCTGCAATACAACTTGTTGTACAGTCGAAGTATAGAATGAGGCGCCATCTAGTGGGAACAATAAACACTGGGAGCCAGTTGAATACATCTCTTGCCTGAAGTTTCTTCCATCATAATGGAAGAAGAAGGTAGTGTTTGTCCACTCTCCTGTAGAAACATGGAGGCCTCCACGGAGGACGGCCAACAATAGTGAAGATCAGGGTTCAAACTGGGGCCTGAGGGCCAATTGCAGCCTGTGGTCCATTTCTTTAATGGAAAGATTCTAAAAATAGAATGGAATGTGGCCCACACATGAAACTTGCAGTTGAGTGCATTATAGTTGGCGTTAGTGCTTCACTGAAGACAGTCCAAGTTTGTCAACCAGGACCACTCTCACGACTCATATTCACATCTAAATTGATACATTTCTAAAAAGATTGCTCAATGCACCTTGAAAAGTGAATTGTAAAGAGTGGGAGTTCTGCCAAATTTCAGACACTCATTTCGCAAACGATACCTATGACTCATTCTGAGAAATCAGAACATTTTTTTAAATGCCCGATCTTATGATGATACGGTTCCTTCCACCAGGTTTAAAACCAGTGGGTTCAATCGTTTTCCTGCTCACTGACTCAATGAAACCTCTGACTGTGGATGTGAGAACCACTACAAAGAAGAGACGACAGACTCACACAGACATCTCTGAAGGTGGGGAGAGAGGAGGATGAGCTCCGTCAGCAGGAGGTTCCTCCACTGCAGCTTCTTCAAAACCCTCCGGGGGCGTCGGTCCAATTCTCCTTTCACTCCTGCGGAGGGTTAAGCAGAATACATTCATTCAACATACACGGTGAGTGAGCAGCGAATGGAGGACTGAGGCTCGGCTCAGAAATCCGCTGACGTCACCGGAAGCCTCCAAACATCAGCTGATGCCCTCAGAGAGTCAATCATCACGAGACAACAGCTGATGAGGTCAGAGGAAACTGATGTGCAGAAAAATGACAGAAAACTTAGATAGAGATTCCAATCATCTGTTGTTTACATCACACTTGTGTGAGACCTTTCATATTTACATTCAGAGCAGGTCCGGCAGCCATGTTGCACGGGAGGAGTGAGGTGAGTGGTATTAACACCCAACTTCACCACTTGATGTCGCTACATTCTTCACGCTGTACCTTTAAGTTGGATTTGTTTTTTTAAACAAACAAAAATCCTCCGACAGTCAATGTGAAGTCACCTATAAACAACCATTAACACTGATCAGTATTTCATGATGCATTTATTCCCCCCGCGCCCCCACCCCACCCCCGACATTTAAAAATAGCATTTACTAAACATAAGCAGACAAGACTGTGCTGAGCCGCACTTCTGTACATGTTCATACCATGACACCATAAATAAAAATCTATAAACATCAGTTAAGTAAAAATTCTGTCTCCGAGATCCGATTAAAGACGCACAAAAATAATAATTGTACAAGTTTTACAAAGTGTATTCCTCTTTGCCTTAGACTCGTTTACATCCCAGTGAGAAGCTCTCCAGCAAAGAGACGTCGTTCCAGACCGAGAGTGAAGTGGCTGCGCAGACGCCGGCGCCCGGGAGGAGGTTTGAAAACCACAACACGCCGTGTTGTGGTTTGTAAACCTGCGAGAACGAGGCCTCAGCGCTGCAGCGCAGCAGCTTCAGAAGTTACACTCTTGATTTGGCCGCACGAGGACGGACATGATGCAAACTGAAGATTTAAAAAAAAACAAAAAAAAACAAACGGACAATGAGCTGCAGCAGTGAACAGAGGGGGAAAGTAATATTCTCCTAAAAAATGCAAATGTCTTTGCAAAGCAACCTCCCGAGATGCATATTACACTTGAACAATACATTCCTACGACATCATGATCGTCTTAATGTGTGTGGACATTAACGACCGATGGATATTTGATGACTTGGCTCACTTTCTTGCAGCAAATGTTCGGACACTTTGCCGAATTAGCTCACAATCGTGACGAGTGGTAGAAGACAATATGTTTTGTTCGGGAGAACACAATATTCATCTTTGATATGGAGATGATATGAAGGAAACATTTGAAACAGTGACGAACGTGTGCAACAGCTTAAAATGTTTCCATGGAAATACTGCAATAACAAAAAGGTTTTACACTTTTTAGACTTTTAAGTCATACGTCTCTTATACCCATAAACCCTCTGGGCCAGTGATCAGTGATGTCATATCAGTAACAGAAATGAGGGGAGATGTTTCTGACCCCCTGAGAAATGACAATCATTCCTCTTTCAACTCCTTTTCAATCCTTAGCTCCACTCTGGGAAATTGTGATTTTCAGTTTCATAGTGCAACAGCCTCAAAGTGCCCAACATCCACAGCAGCAGCAGCCTGAACAACAAACAGTCAATTACTTAACGTCAGGGCTGTGACCGTTCACATCACATGATTCAGACGTTCGCACTTCACCCAAAGAATCTACTCATGAATTTTATGCCCAAGAGACGAACCGGTCCTGAGTGCATGGATCCTGGGTGGATCTGTGCTGGATCAGGATCAGGTCCAGACTAAATACTGTGTGAGTATTTTCAAACTACTAGAGAAGGCAAACTCAATCGACTAAAAACAAAAATATGACAAGAAAAAAAAAAACTGTTGTGCATTAGGAAGTGAAAAAAACAAGCACACTGGCTACTAATGGCACTTAAAAATGATGTAACGCTGATTTGAAATTTACAGAGACGGATTTATATTGCTGTGGTGAGATGATCAGGCTGCATCAGAGACTAAATGAAAACAGGTCAAGCTGTTGAAAAGGGCTTTTCAAAAATGAATGATTATCAATAATCAATATTGATAATCAAGCCTCAGGTCCACCTGAAACGACAAGATGCAAACGTCTGATTTAATTTGAAGTCAAAGTCTGTCAAAGTACTTTAGTGACTGTGAAGTCAAATGACAAAACATGACACAGCAGCTTTGGTTCAAGCTGAGGGGGAAGTCTCACTCTGAACAGCTTCGCAGATCAATAAATACTGTATAATTAATCAATAAAAAACTAAGCCATCTATTCATTTGAACATCTAGTACATTTTACATGATTAGACTCATTAGGAAGATGAATTCTACAATTCTACAATGCATTGTTTTGATTAAAGGTTATTGGTTTTTCAGGGGCAGAGCCAAAGAAACAAAAACAAGCTATTAATTATGACGATAACCAAAAGTAGGAATGAATATGCAGTAAACCGTGAAAATGAAAATCTTTGAGTTGACATGGATTCAGCGCTGAGCAGTGAGTATTCAAGACTAGCAGTTTAAAATCACCCCCCCCCCCCTTGTTAACTTGTTGCACTGTTGCCCCATGTTAGCATGAAGGGCAGATCTGTGGGACGCCACTCACTGTGAGAGGAACACAAACCATTTCACTCTGTCTTATCTGTAAACAAAATTAAACAGTTGTAATAACAGGAGTTATTTACTATAATTGTTATTATTACTACTACCAATAATAATAATAATAATAATAATGTGATACGTTACAAGTTTTGAACTTGATATGATTTCTGTCCACGTCTTTCAGTCCATACGTGATTTATTTGAGTAAACTTATTTCAGATATGTGTTCTGTCGACTTACTTAAAAAGCCTAGGAATACAAGCAACTGTTGAAATTTGGGCATTTTGTCCTTGTTAGGCACTTGTATTTTTATACAACTGTGCAAAGATGCCAGATACAGTTTTTTACGGCTCAGCTGGTTTCACAGAATTTCCTAATCAGGTTTTAATTACCATTAGTTTATAATAATGACCAAAAGCTTCAAACAACGTGAGTTTTTAAACGGTAAAAAGTTGGAAAAACATTAGAGGGGGTGGGATTCATCCTCTGAGCTCCATGAATGAGTCTAAAGAAATGGAGCTGTAACGTTTTGGGATCAGGTTCATTAGAAATTTCACAGGCCGTGCTGCATGTTCAAAAGATTGTCCCAAACTCACTTGGTGCACTGCCCCTTTGTGCGGCCTTTTCCTCGCTCAGATTGAAAGCGAAAGGATGAGCTCACAGCTGCTTTGTGCAAAGTCGACTGAGCCTGGAGAACTTCCACACAGAGTAAAAAAAAAAAAAAAAAGGAAGATTTCTTGGTGTCATGACTTGTCAGCTCAGGACGGCTTTAATGCCTGTGAGCATGTTCTCCATTTTCACATAATGCCACTGTCTTCTTGATGAGCCAAAAGGGCATTCTACTCCTCAAGTTGCACGCATGGTGCCCTCTGCTGGAGGTCACGGGAATTACTTCTGTGGCGTGATGCATTTCTATGTTGCTAATTTTGCATA
>JAFBJT010108749.1:13887-36713 GCA_016785325.1 Chascanopsetta lugubris
AGGAAGAATTCTTGGTGTCATGACTTGTCAGCTCAGGACGGCTTTAATGCCTGTGAGCATGTTCTCCATTTTCACATAATGCCACTGTCTTCTTGATGAGCCAAGAGGGCATTCTACTCCTCAAGTTGCACGCATGGTGCCCTCTGCTGGAGGTCACGGGAATTACTTCTGTGGCGTGATGCATTTCTATGTTGCTAATTTTGCATACGAACAGGGTTTTAAGGTTCCAATTTGACCTTACGCAATCAAATGTTGCACTAAACAGTCCAGAACCAGTCAAGGACCAAAACATGCTCATGGATCTTTCTGTGTAAAATGTTCCAGGAACTGATATTCATGAATATTTGCAATTTGGTGGCGCTGAACTCCATCAAACCTCATCTGCTTTTAGGACAGTTTAAACCGTTACTGTCCTGATCGGCCTCACGGAGAAAAAAGACCCTCTTAATAATGAAAAACCTCAAATCAGAAAACTTAAGGCCATCAAGTGTGATGCACTGAAGTGTGATGCAATGATCTGTGATGCATGTCCAGAGTAAATAATTACATCACTTGCCCTCTGTGACGGAACAAAAAAACATACTAAAACGCTGAATGGCTGTTTGTGACAATCAAACTCAAACATTTCCAAACAGTGAGATGTAAATCACCGTCCACACTCATCTGCCTGGACCACATGGCTTTATCCTTTTACCGCAATGTCCAACATGAGTCTTGCTTTCTCTCAAACCATCACAAACAGTCGCAATCCAATAGTAAATGAAGGATAACGGGAGAGAAAACCAAGCCAACAGAAAGTGAAGTTTGGACAAGGAGGATTATGGGAGAGATGACATCACTGGGCCGTCGAAATCAACCCTTTCCTCCTCAATCAGAACAAACAGCACTTGCCTTCAGTGTCCATAGTGAAGCTGGGCGGAGATAACCGCCTGCTGGGATGGGAGAGCGGAGAGGGGAGAGGGGAGAGGGGAGAGGGGGGGGGCGTGGCAGCTGTACACAGTAATGTCTATGGCAGCGACCCGGGGCCAGGACAGACCCCTGCCTCACACCACATACTGGGAGTTGCTGCTGTAGTTTGGCGTGTACGTCTGCCGGCTGTACTGGAAGTGGTCGGTCAGCACTTTGTTCCAGTTGTGCTGCTGCTCCGAGCCGTGGGGGAAAGGCACTGACCCGTTGGCCTGGATCTTCTCCAGCATCGGGTTGTCGAAGGACGTCAGGTCCTGCTTGGAGGTCGGCAGGAGCTTCTTCTGCTTGTTCGCGTCATACTTGGCCTGTCAGGAGAGGAGATGGATTTTGTTTTTGTTTTTTTAATGGCGGGGTCCCTAAGGGGCGTCGGTCTCCTGGCACCGCCACCCAAATAGCTTTGGTCGGCCAAATGCAAGAGGCTTTTCGAGGACCTGTGGGAAATCCTGTGTGTCTGAGAGGAAGGGAGGACTTACCTTATTATAAAGGAAGACACCGACGATGGCCGTCATCATGCCCAAGACATTTGTGAGAGTGACTGGGTTGCGCAGCATCAGCAGTGATATGCTGATGACCATGATCCTTTTGGTGGCGTTGGCGACGGCGTAGCTGAGTGGGCTGATGAGGTTGAGGATGCTGAAGGCGATGACATTCTGGGCGAAGTTGCAGAAGCCACTGATGACGAGGAGGAAGAAGGTGCCGGTCCATTCTGACACCTCCGACTGAGGTAAGACAAAAAAAGGTCACTCGTCCAACATGTGCAAATAATTGAAGTCGGCTGATTTGCTCTTAAGGAAGTTTTAGCGCCGAAATGCCTGAAAGGGAAGCGATGGATGAGGGGTATTCAGCTGAAAGCTGTGAACCAACCACTGGATTTCACCATATCCGAGACAGTGCATCTGGAAGTGTATAAAGCATCGTCTCTTCCATCCAGCGACCGTTACACTCACCAGGTCTCCGTTCACCAAGAACACAGAGAGATCCGCCAGAACCCAGGTGGGCAGCATGAAGATCACGGCGTTGAAGCCCAGGATGTTGAGGAGCCTCAGGTGGTGGATCCGAGTGTCCCGCAACACCTTTACAAAAATAAAATAAAAAAGGTCAAGTCACACAAGGTTATGTAATATCTTGGGTCTTTGCCCTTGTGTGCACACAACCGCTTCCTCTTCCAGACAACACTTTCACACACCCACAACCCTGCGGCGTGGAACAGCAGGATATCAGTTTCAGACATTTCACCTCAGCCTCCTCCCTGCGGGGATCATGTGACACGCCACAGCAGGTCGGACCCTCACCTTTTTGGAGAAGATGTTCTGCAGGGAGAAACAGAGTGTGGCGGCCAGGGCGCTGATCAATCCTGAAACATCAAACGACAGCTCGGTGGCGGTGGCCAGCAGCACTCCGCCAATGATGGGGATGAGCGATATGTACACCTACAGAGAGCAGCGCAGGGACAAAGAAAGTGCAGAGTCAGCAGGGAAGGAAGAAAGCCACTGCAAGCGTCACCTCAGCGCTTTATTTAGTGGACTACAGCTTAATTATCTGCAATCCAGGCCCGCTAACACCTCGTCTTTATTTGATGTTGTCTCAATGGCGATGTAATTACACATTTTAAAATGCGCCTTCCTGTGTTAGTGTTCCTGAAATATTGAGTCAGTGGAAAGACAACTTAGAAAACATAACGCCTCTGGCCCCAGTTATCTCTGGTGGGACTAACTGGTTCTGTAAAACCACCTGCAGTGTTTGTCGGGATGCAGCACAAGGACGCAGAACAGTGCATTAAAAAAGACTCGGGTTTTGGAAGTTGACAACAATATCTTTACGTAAATAATGACAGAACATAATGTGTTTATCCACCGAGTGACAACCTTGTTCTTTAAACACGACGACAACAACTGCAAAGTGTCTCCTCCCCTTTCATGTAGCTCCAAATTTGGCAGAGGCCTAAATGCTTGACCCACTTCAGGTGTCCTGGATTAGTATGGAAATCCATTCTGGGGGGTCTCTGCACTGTACAGGAGGAGGTGGAGGACTATTAGAATGAATTTGAGGGGATTAAGACGTGTGCTATAAAAAGACACGAGCCCGAAAAGTCTCACATTACGTTACAGCAGAATGTTTGGTCGGTGTGATCACAGTCAGAGCTCAGTTCGGAGGGTTGTCTCAGGCCGTTTGGAAGTGAACTTTGGAGCCATTCATCACTCGCGTGGGCACCATGTGCACCAATCATCAGAGGTGTAGCATTTATGGGGCTATATTTACTTTTCTGATGTTTACTTTACTGGAGTGGTTTGTATTTGAAAGACATCCAAGTGTTCATAGTTGGATCTGATCAGCGCCAGGCATTTTCAGTGCTGACACCCTCTGTATTCACATGGTTTGTCGACAGACACTTCAGACTGAGACCAGAACTGATGGAGCCGGCGATTGGGTGTCAACGCACCATTTAACGAGTGTTGTTCAGACCAGATTAGATCAGAGCTAGTCATCAGCTAATCCATCTAAAACTCAAATGAAAGAAAATGACCTTGCAACTGTTGAGATAATTGAGAGAGTTTTTAAGCAAAATGGGATTATATTTAACAATAGACGAAATAAAATGAGGACAGTGCTAAATGTGTTTTTCACACTCCTGCACATTCAATAGACGAAGGGATTAGTGGAGAGAGAAGATGGATAGAATTAACAAAACATAATCGTTAGCAGATCTGTATAAATTGCTCACAGATATTTAATTTTCATTGGCTGTTAAAGCGTTTCTTATTACCTGCCTCCTTGATGTTTGTAAAGAACAATCACCACTTCAATGTGCAATCACAACAATACACATACGTACGTACTGATTTAACAAAACATCATGGGCTGAGAGCAGAGGGTGAAAACGGCAGTTGTTTCAAACTCCATTGGGTTACGAAGGGGGTTATTTCAGTCATTCTTAAAGGTACAGTATGCGGGGTAAAGTAAATGTGGCGATGGTGGAGAATCCCTCTCAGTTAATGAGCCACTAGAAACATGTGGTGGTGTGTTTATGAGATGTTTCTCTGTGCTGATATTTACTCATTCATCCTAATGTTTCGCCGCATACGAAACATTTCCAGCAGGACCCGCTAAGAGCTGGTGGTTAGCCTAATTCCTTCAAGTATTTCTCCAAGCAGTGCAGCTTACATTATATACAACAAATCCTGTACACTGCATCATGACCTGAAGTCGTTACCTTCTTTTCACAGGAGATATTTTGACACGTCAGTAGGAAAAGTGTAAGTGACAGTGAAAATAATAGAAACAATGACTCAGGAAGAAATGATCCTGTGACTGTGAGGGGGTAATGAGCCACCTTTCATGTTATTATTTATAAGCTTGCTTATCCCCCGGTGTCAAAATGTCTGCTGTAAAACCCGGACCCATGGGACAGTCTAATGTGTTTCATCCGACTCGAGGTTCCTCGGTAAAGTGACAGAGAAAAGTAGAGAGAGGGAAAGCCCTCCTCAGACAGGATCTCTCCTGTCTCACCACCACATTATCAAAGCCTACATTTCCACTTCTGTGGCCACTGCTCTCAGTTCTCCGCTGCTGGCTGCAAAGTAAACATGACAGGCTGACGTTAGACTGGAGGAACACCCGGCTCCCGCTGCAAGGATCCCAGTGCAGTGACCGGACCATGGACCAGCGTCCGTACTGACCTGGACATCAGTGTCACAACAACTGCTGGTGGTCGACAGGAACTCAGACTCCATCATGGCAATACATTAGAGTGCTTGCTATTGGCTGCCACTGCATGTATGCACATATCTCCAGTTGCACATTCCACAGTTAGACAGGCATACAACATTCACCACGTTTTCCACTGACTTCTAATATTCATCGTTCAGACTGCATGTGCCCCTTTTGTAGTTCTTTACATTTTGTTCAGTTGTTTCAATTCTAATCTGCTCATATTTAGCACCGACACGACACAGCGGCAAAATTCCCTGTACGTGACGTGGAACTATTTGGAGGCAAAGTCTGAGTTTCACTTCCTGATCCCAGGTTTCTGCGTTTACCTGGTGAGTGTGGAATTGAAAGCGACTATCCCCTCCCAGTGCTCCACCCTCCCCGCAAGCATCTGATCAGAGATGGGGTCTGAAGCCCCTGCAGGAGGCTGTAACATGAGAGGCAGCACATGCGCACAACTCCTGCCACATCACCACTGCTGCATCTCTCACACTCGAGGATCCGGCAGCAGCGGAGCAGGATCTGGGTGTTGTTTGCTGTGTCGGAGCTACTCACCTTGGTGGTTTGCTTCTCTCTCATGATAATTCTCGATAGCAGCACAACCCATATTGGCATTGTGGCTTTGACTGTGAAAGAGAGACATAGAGAGGTCAGACGTCAGATGAACTGTAAAAGGCAGAGCTGAAAAGGCACAAGTTAGAAGTGCAAAACGTCCTGGAGTTATTTATTCAAGCCCACGCCTCTGTCAAGCATTAACTGTCAAGCATGTGTCCTGACAATCTTCACATGTCTGTGTTATACAACACCATTCATTCAGATGGCCAGTGATGTGTGTGTGTGTGTGTGTGTGTGTGTGTGTGTGTGTGTGTGTGTGTGAGAAAGTGTGGGTGTGTGAGAAACTGTGTGGGTGTGTGTGCGTGTGTGTGTGTGTGTGTGTATGTGTAACCATGACCATCACTCATGACAGACTGGATGTGTTTTCAAGAGTTAAATCAAAAACAAAATCCAGGCCTGTGACATCGAAAAGCACAATCCACAAGGAAGTGAAAATGAAGTTATGATTTAGTGTGATAATAAACTATCAGCATGGGACAGTGGAAGTTAATGACAGAGGGAAATTCTGAATTTACTGGCGGCACTTAACGGATCTGTAATTGGATCCAACGATCACTAAGGGTCTTTGCGGTGGTACAGAGGAATTCTGATGTGATGTGAGATGAAGAAATACTCTTCATAATCAGACATGAACCACTGGGTCTGGATGTGTTTAGAGTTTTCATTTCACAAATGGAAGAATGAAGCAAGTGATTATGGAGATCATATGAACTTTACGTGTAGGGATTATCTTTTTCATCAGGATTTGAATTTGAATTTGTTCTCTTTCTGTATCTGATGAATGTCGCTGGACATTTTATTGGGTGGCAGGAAAAATAACGCTGAGTGCATCTTTTGAGGTTAAGCATTTTCCCAAGGTTTCGCTCGGCAGTTTATTGGGTAAATCTAATCTAATATAGAAAACCGTCAAATCAACTCTACAGTTTATTTAATCCAAAACAAAGGCAACTAGGTACCTTTGAATTTGTTCAGGCCAAGTGAAACATCCAGGATTTCTTTTTTTATATTTTCAGGATTAATGACTTTTTCCAACATGGTGGGATTGTTGTACGATAAAGAGGAATATGCTGCTCACAGAGGTGGATTATATAAAACAGTTTATGTGAATGTCTGCATGAATTAATGACAGATGCCCAAACAGCTTATTGTGGATGTACTATTACTCAAATATAAGACATAAATCATGGCTCTTTCTTACTATGAACTCCATCTGCTGGTTTGAACGGGCTGTGGCCCTTTAACTGCCCTCATGTGAGACCTGCAGCTGGTTTGAAGTTTGGCTAATTGAATTCCTCAGCAGGTTTCATTAGAACGGTCCGTTTCATTTAGGGGGTAAAGTCAGTTCGAGTAAAGGCTGATTTAATCAGATGAGAGTTAGAGGAGCTGAGACTCAGAGCAGGTTCGGTCCTGGACCCTCCCCCCTCACACTGTTAATGAAGTTAGCTAAGCTAGCTAACGGCAGCCGGGCAGCGTCTCTCCGGGGGGAATGAGAAGGGCTGATTATGTGGCCAAAAGCCCGGTGGTGGGTTCACGAAGCCGCCTCTTCACGACCGGCACAGCACCAGCACTATTTGGGGCCCTCGTGCTGGTTAACTGCCCGTGTTGCCGAGTTGTCCGGCGTTAGCCACCAAGCTAACATCAGCTGACGACGGACACATCAGCGAGTTGTTGCCGTGGAGAAGCGGCTCGGGTGGCCTGGCGTGTACACAGAAAAAACGGGCACAATTCCGCTGTACTCACCGGTGTGTGCGTATGAGACTGGTACTTTCCATATGCTGAAGTGCGCCGACACAGACGCAAAGTATTTCCCGAAGGCTAAAGGCAGAATGTACCACCGGTAGTACTTGCTCGGCAGTTCTGTTTTGGGGACTCCCCATGCCCGCAACAGCGGCGGCAGGAAAAGGACGATGGAGATGATGTGGAACAGAGACACGGTAACCGGGTACGGGAACCCGTTCAGGATGATTTTGTTAACGATGTTGCCCCCCGAGCTGACCGTGTACCAACAGAAACACAGGGATACTATCCGGAACCCTTCCCTGACCTGGGTCCGCTCCACCGCAGCCATCTTCCAGAGCCGAGTGACGAGTCACCGGCTGGTGGAGCGTCTGCTGCACGGAGGGAGGGTGTCATTACTGTCAATGCTACCTAAACCGGATGTGACATGCTTCCGGTCAATGCCCTCAAAATAAAAGACCCACACACAAGTGTTCACGTCTGGAGTCTACAAGTGGATGGAAGGTGCTTTAAAATCGCCTTTATTCCTCTTTAAACATACATGTTTATCAATTTCGAACATTTGAGAAAAGTTAAATTAATTGAGTGATATGTATAAATAATATGAAACAGATCATATATGCCAAGTTAAAATGTAAAATATTGTACAAGTATCTGATGTAGAAACATATGTCAGTTTAATTCATGTTAAATATTCAAACAAGTAAAAAAGAGAAAAAATAATACAACAATCACAGTCTTTTCTTTATTATTAACAGATTTTCAATATGTCCATTAAAAGGACAAGGTAGCAAATAGGTTCTCTTCTGCATCTGGATGAACACAAAAGCCAAACACAAAGTTCTGTACATTCACTAGGGTTCTGTCTTTAGGAAACGCACAGGTTTCCATTAGGCAAACAATATCTAAAAGGAACAGTATTAAGTACTTTATCCAGCATGTCTATTTATACACATGTTTCTCCTGGACAGTAAAAAAAACAATGCAAACTGGAGGCACAAGCTCCGGCTGCACGTTCAGTTTATATCATGAAACCAAATTAAATAATGATCATAGAAAGAAGGCAAGTGTAAAACAATTAGTTCACATTATCAAAACGCCTTCTGAGAGATTCACTGGTGTTTCAGCGGGGGAAAGTCTCTGGAATGTTTTAGCATCAATCCTTCAATAAGAACAAGTTCAGTGTCTTCTGAACATGTGTGTAGTATCACACTTCCCTGTACGTTTTCCCTTCTGCCGACTCAGCAGAATCTCACGGAGCCAGAAGTCACACACAAAGCACCCATGCAGTGACAGGGAGAGCAGCTGAAAAAGGTGCAATGACAAATATTTTCATGGCGCTAGATTTCTTCATACCTGTGGTAATGGAGGTAACTGCTTAAAATAGAAATGTCAACATTCTCAGTTAAAAGGCCAAATCACATGGAAAAGATCTAGCAGTTTAATGTCCGCTCCTCACAGACTAATTAAAGATGGAGAATGCATCATTTACTTTTGATGACTTGGCTTCACTTTTATGGAGCCGTCCTGTCAGCACATGGATGCATAATAAGAACTGGACACAGAAAGAACACAAAGCAAAAATAGTGTCCTGCAACAGCTGTGTTCGGTTTTTCCAGGTTAAGAACTGACTAGTTGTCTATTTTGGACTTTTATCCACATACATTCTGATGAATGTACATCAAGGCCATGGGGCTTTATTCTTCATTACCATGTAAAAGTATAAGTTCATAAAAGTCCACGAGTGCCTCCTAATGTCAGCTTAATTTAATGTACTTCGCTTCAAAATTTAACAGACAAATGACTGCACTGTGAACTAAAAGGTAATGCGAATTCTGTCACGCTCCACAAAGCAGGTGGATTTAAATAAAGATGAATAAAATGCAGCTCTGCATTACAATATTTCTGGCCCCTCCACCACACACAGAAAGAGAGATAGGAAATGTAAACTAAATCTGTCGAGGACACCATAAACCAATGATGCATAGCCTGGTCTCTTCAAGTCTTGACAAAATTCTCATTAAAACACTGATTATGGCCCCTGGTGTTCTTTTACACACACACACACACACACACACACACACAGATTTATTCAATTAGTCTACCTACAGTGCAAATCGGCAGCGAATAGAAGTGTCTTCACACATCCCGCGGTCGCCACCCTTTTATGATAAAAGGCAGTGTGCGCCTTTAATCCAGACTGACGTAGGGCAGTATGTGCAGCCTGCTCTCATCTCCATGTGGGTCTAAAGAGATGCATTCTGTCCAATCATACCAGTTCCCGTTTGTGTCATAACACCCGTTCACCCCTGACCAGTGGCGTGCGTGTAATCTGCCGAGGTCGTCATCGCCGACCTCTCGATTGACACCCGGTAAATCCTCGGCTGGCTGCTCTGGAGCCAGCGCGAGTGTTTTCTTCTTCGTGTCTGTACTCGTCTGCTCCTCTTTTCTCAAGAATTCACTCATGAAGGAATGAGCCCCGGGGGCGTGTGAGCCGGACGACGTGAGCATGCTGCTCTGCTGGCTGAGGTACGACTGGATGATGTCGCTCCTCGACAGCTCCTTCCAGTCGGTCTGCTGGAAGGGACTGGGAGGAACCGGTGGATTCTGCTTGGGTTGTTCCTGAGGTTCAGGCCTGTGCCCCAGTCTGACCTCCTTCTCCTGGCAGGGGAAGGATGTTGTGATCTGACATGTAACAGGGTCAAAGGTTAGTCTTCTATCCTTTAACCTGACCGGTTTCGTGCCTTCTTCTAGAGTGGCTCCATCTGAATTGACCCTGTATTCTTTCGATCTGTATTTCTGACTTTTCCTCTTCCTTTTATAGTTCAAGGAACTGTCATCTTCCAAGCCAGCTCCGTCCGTGAAGGACGAGTCACTTGAGCTGTGATGAGAAGCACGAGGAGACAAACAGGTGTCAGTGTGCAAACCCTGAATGCTAACATTTACAAGTTGAGGTGTTGGTCCTTGCCCGAGCGCGTCCACAGACTTGGTCCTCACAGACTTGGTCCTCACAGCCGGGCCTGAAAGTCTCGTCCCTCTCTGTGCTGGTGTGGTTTGTTTCACAACAGCTTCCTGCTTCGGATGTTGAGGACTGTGCAATGAGCGGCGGGGGCTCCGGGGTCGACACTGCCCCCCAGTGGCAGCTTGCTCCTGTCTGGCTTGTTGCTGCAGAACAGATGCTTTTAGCGACGAGGTGCTGAGAGGACTGCTGTATCCCAGGGCACTTGAATGGGGTTTAACAGCATTGACGGGGATGGAGTTCAGCTTGTCGTTGTAAAAAGACTCGGAGGTCTCCTTTTCTGAAGGCAGGCGTGCATAAGAATCCGTACAACTGTCCGATCCACTGTCAATACCATTGATTGGCAGCTGTCTGGAGTCTTTGAATTTATCGGTAAGAGACGGTTTGAACTGTCCCTCCTTCGGCTCACCCTTACGTTTCCTGTTCCTCGGTTTTTCCTCCCTTGGGGAGTAGCAGTTGTTGAAGTCATTTCTGTTCTTCAACTCCAGGCCGGATTTCCCTGACGGTGTGGCGGCGATGCCGGGATGAACCCCGCTACTGGAAGACCATGATGCACCCGTGTGTTCTTTGCACAACACCTCACCTTTCCCTGGCTCTATCAGCTTCTGCCAGTTTCGCAGTAGCTTCTTGGCTCTTCTCGCCAGGTCTTCGTTCTTGGTTTTCTTCCGGATGTCATTGATGAGCTTGCCGAGACGGGTTTCCTTTAAACGGGGGATAAGGTTAGCGAGAAACAGTATCAACGACCTGGAACTACCCAAGCTTTATTTGAAAGTACTTATCAATGGTGTGAATGCCACCTACCTCCAGTGCCTCTTTGGTGATGGGATATTTCTCCAGAAACGAGACAGCCTCCAAAACTACCACCATGTTGCATATCTGTGGAATCAATTAATAAATCATGAATCAAAAGCATTGTGAGTGAGAACTGTATGGGGAGTTGAGAGGCTGCTAAAAAGGTCGGGGCATCATTTGAATAGACTTTCAAACCTGCACCTGTACGTAAAGGAAATGGTTTCTCAAAGTGGTTTCAGGCTCAATATGACAAACTTGAGACAACATGCAAATGTGACTATTTTTAACCAATCAGGAAACCAAAGTAAAATCTGGAGGCAAGTAGTATCAGGGTTATACACTCGAGTAAATGTTGCATATCAAGACATGAACTGTCTGATGGAATCTTTTTGTGCCTTCACTGATCTTGACATGTCATATAATCCAGATTCCTTAAGATGTTTCATAGGTTTTCAACTGTGAAATATCCAGTGATGACAACAACAACTTGTTATAATGTGCCTTTATGTAAATGGACGATAATACCCAGAGTTCCAGTGTATCAAGAGTTGGAAATAGTCTGCTCATTTAAATATACAACTCTCATTCAAGGAAAAAAGGTATAGTTAAAACTTGTGGTAAATCTAAAGATAACACATTATCAATTGTTAATATCAATTCATATGAAAACTTGAATCTTAGTTGATCTATTGTCACTATGTTCAACCTTTACATGATGTTGTCCAGCTTGATCTAATCAGCGTTGTAACAACATCTGAGTCTTACAGCTAAATGAATCCCACATGAATACAAATGATTATTATTATTCATTTGGACTCATTAATTCAGGATGAATTCAGACTTCTTGTGTGGGGGCTACATGAGTTGTGACACACTGTGTGTTTCAGTGTGCACACCAACACAGGCTGTCAGCATTAGCTTCAGTGTGTTAGCCAGCCTCCCGTTCGTCCACTATCGGTTACTCGAGCTAACAAGGGATGTTAGCCGGCTAATTAGCAGGCAAACACAAACTCGAACTCTCCTCCGCTGACATACCAACTGCCTCCATTCCTCCAGCCGTCTCCTGAGACCTGAAAGCCGGGGCTCATTGTTCACCTCTCCCCCTCCATTCTTGTCTACAGAAGCCACCGCACATATACTCACGTTACTCTGGCCGTCGGTGGCCTGCAGAAGCCGGTCTCTTATCACCTGCGGAGTGGCCGGAGCCGCTGTCATCGCCTGGCGGGGGTCGCGGGTCGGGGAAGGGCGGACTGGAGACAGCGGTGTCACCCTCCTCTCCGGGGAGGAGGCGGCGGAATGCTGCCTGCCTGCCTGCCTGCCTACACTCACAGGCCCGGCGGAGGGTTTCCTGTCACGGCGAACATCATAGTGTTATGATGCTTCGTGTCGGTTCTCCTCCCGTGGAAGCCGTTTCTTCGGAGTGACAGCGAAAACAATGGTGGACGTGGGGGTTGATCACGCGCAATCACCCGGTACCCTCAGCTGCCCGCTTTCTTCGCTCTCAGGCTATTATATACGAGATGCAGACAGCTCATTGGCCGTTAGGTCTGACGTCACCGTCGCCGCCATATTGGACCGGAATAAGCTAATAACAAAAGCAGACAAAGCCTTTTTCCCTTTAAATCAAATTTACAAATGACATTGAAATGCATTTTTTGAATGCATTGCATGTGTAAGATATCAACTAGTCAACACTTTAATCATAAATAGAGGTTTCTAATATTTCCAGTAACATGTCTCCATGATTTCCCTGGGGAGTGTTTCCTTTGTGTACTGATGTTTGGTGTGAGTGCATGTGACTGATGCATGAATAACATTACTCAGCCACAGACAACACTGATATAATCATATATTGTGTGAATTATATCATAATTAGCCAATACAATATTTTTTTAATTTTTGAGGGGGAAGAACTTATATTAAAAGTACAGTGTAGAATTTCCGGCGCTCTATCGGCAGAAATTGCAGATGATATTCACACATGTTGATATTAGTATATAATTATCTAAAAATAAAGATACATATATAATAAAAAAATAAATAGTTTCAGACGACATGAAATTGTTCGTATTTTATTAAGCAAATCAGTTGACACAAGTATTCAAAAATAAGGACTTTATGTTCCAGTAATAGCACAATGGAGAATAATATCAAATGCACCTTCCTGAGAGGAATGCGGAGTTCTTATTTCAGCGCGTTAGAAGTCATTGTCGCTCTCCTCCAGCAGAGCGGGTCTCATGGCGCCCCTGGAGTTGCAAGCACCCTTTGACACCGGATCCTCCAAACTGTCGTCCTCCAAGTCCTTGCTCTCCTCCTCGTCCTCGCCCTCCTCATCTTCTTCATCGTCCTCGTCCACATCGATCTCGCTGTCCTCGGTCTGAAACACAAGGCCATCATAGATGTAGATGAATAGACCACTTGTCATCATAATCTGACAACTATTTCCACACAGTAGAGAGTGGAACCACAACATATTAATGGAGGGTAAACCAGGAAAGAGGAGGGGGGGGCTAAACACACACTAATTCATTGAATGGGGAAAATGGATTTCTGTTCTATTTTTGGGATATTTGGGACAAGAAAACTATTGGGACAACAGAACCATGTTTCTGGTCTTAAGGAAAAATCCAAAAATCATCACAAAAGGCATCACATTATGAAAATGATCTTGCTGAGCAAATTTTTTTAGTATACTGGTTTGCTAAAGCACATATCTTTTAATTATAGTTATAGTATAATATATAGTTTCATATAACGGATATTAAAAAAAACATTCTACAAAACACGGCACTTCATGACTGTGGGTAAGAACCTCCTATGAACTGCCTCTGTGGGTCAGATGATTTCAGATTGGATGTTTCCTTTTAACACCAGGAGGAACTGGATCCTGCTCCTGCACAAACCTTTGGTTTCCGTTGTTTTTGAGAAGAATTAATTCCCTTTCTGGAATCACCCGGGCGCTTTTTAGGAACAGAAGTGACAGATATAGTGAAGGGTAGTTAAGAGAGAGAAGATAACTGTAGAGGGTGGAAACGAAAAGGGAAATGAAAGTGATATGGACAAGACACTGGATAAATGAAAGTAAGATGGCAATCAACCACCACTCAGCGAAATCTGAAGCTTCTGGATCTTCAAAATAAAAGCAAACACAATGAAAAATCAGAGCAAGTTTTTTTTTTTGAGGTTGCTATGACGACACTGACCTCATCTGTGTCACCCTGCATGGTCCCGACGAAACGAGCTCCTGTTCCTACAATGTAGAGTTCGAATGGCAAGAAGTTTCACTGTTCATAGAACTACAGATATAAATCACACAAATATACTTCCTTGAGCTCCTCTGTTTCTCGAACCTGCCACGAAGCCGTTTCGAGTCAGCCTGGGTTTGGAAGGCCGAGTCTCTTCGATGTCGCTGTCAGAGCCTTCGTCCTCCGGGACGTCCATGTCAGAATCCTCGTCTTTCACTGCGAACACAAACGGTCTTGTAGGACAAGAGCCGAGAATGATGTGATGTGATCTGCTTTTGATGTGTGCCTTTGTCTTACAGGAGCTCCTCATCAGGTCTCTCTCCTCCTCCCTCAGTTTATGCTGCATCATCCTCATGTTGTTCTCCGCCTCCTGCAGGGGGCGACACCAAAACCACCTTTCATTGGTCTGATCTCAATACGGTCATTTTACATTCTCCTCCAGCCAATCAACTCTGACAGACTGGACCTTTAACATTACAGATACGGATTATACTGAATATAGATACAATATATTCACATACCTCAAAGCGCTCCTGCTCCAGTCGGTAATAGTCATCCAGCTGAGCCTCCAGGAAGCTCAGGTTCCTGAACTTCTCCACGTAGATGACGTACGTCTTCTGCAGCTCATCCTCGATCTTCTCGTATTCATCCATGAAAGCCGGCCTGGAGGATTGACGGTGGGAAAAATGAATGGAAGATATAAATGATCCACATGATTTCAGTTAGGTGAGGCTCATCCACTTCCTGTCAGCGCACACACACCAACCTGACACTCTGAAGGGTCTGGAGTCTCTTACGATTCCGCTCCAGTTCCTGTTTCTTCTTCTCTATTTTAGCATCAAGAGTGGTGACGTCAGACGCAACGTTTCTGAGCATCTCTTTGGTTTTCTCCACACTTTCCTGGACACGAGGGCATGGAGTTAGATTTGGTTTCACGACTGAATGGAAAAAAATATGATTTTATCAAAACTGACTGGAAATAAAATACGAACCAAAACCTCCTTGATGGCAGCTCTGAGAGCCTTTTCAGTCTCGTTGACCTCCAGTGGTCTGGCAATGGCGGCAGTTCTCATTTCCTAACGGACATTACCGTAAGAACAAACCCAAAGTCATTGCCTGCATTACAGTCTGTATTTACATGGTTATCTTTTTGACCGCGTGAGGAAGGATCAACCCAGTGTCAGTTAGTTCGGTTTGAATGTTGATTTCCTCACCCTTAGCTCCACCTCTTTCCCCAGTAAATCATAGAGAGACGCTCCCTTGGACGTGACCTCTGACGCCAGCTGTCGAGCTGCTTTCAGATCAGAAATCTGCAGTGAAGACAGAGAGCGGCGTCAGCAACACGCAAAATGCATCCACTACAAAATAAAACAACACGGTATTACACACTGAAACACTTGCATCTCACCCGTGAGCCGAGGTCAAACTTGAACTTGTTGTTATCCTCCTCCACTCGGTCTCCCAGCGTCATCTGCTTGGTCTTCATGGCGCTGTAAAGCACCGACGTGATCTTCAGCATCTCTTTCACCGCGTAGCCATCGGCCTGATACAAGTGCTTCATGTTCAGTTTGATGTGAGCCTTCGTCGCCTGAGGGAGACGGAGAGGAGAGACGCCGGGTCAGATGGACGAGCCACGGCACCTGAATGAGCTGTACACCGCAACTGAAAGTGAGACGGACGTCACCATGAATTGGGCGACAGCCTTGATGAAGAAGACTCTGTCTGACTCTGTGTCCACATCAGTGGGGATGTCCATGTGGGGCTCATACCTGCGTGTGAAGAGAAAGGGGGGATTTCAGAAGACAAATATCACTATATTGGTCATTATTATGAGTTATCTGTGGATGATTTTGATCTATCTGAGTTCGAAGGGAGCACAAACAGGTGTTGATGACAATGATGATGACTTTTGCAAACAATTTGCATTTGGAATTTAGATATTTAGAATATTAAAAAAAACTAAATAAAAGAGAATGTCATTATCAAATGTTTATACACAACATAGAATTTAAATGAAAAAATAGAAGCTTGCTCCCTAGAATAGCCAGAAGATAGAATCAACATAACATTAAAACCAAATAAATCAATATTCGGGGAATGAGTGAGTCTTAGTCGTACCTCTTTACGAGCCATATCAGTATCTCAGCCACCAAAGTGAAGTTTGGTGTCCTGAAGTTCTGCATGGATATTAACCTGGGATAACCCAGGGCCCTCATCATCTCAGTGAAGTCTGCCAAATGAGAAGCAGCTCCAGTGAATGTCAACACCACAGACACAAAACAACAACAACAACAGGGTTAAGAAACACAATGAGAAACCAAACAGGAACTTACTTCTTAGTTCCCTAAAGGACATCCTGACCTGTGAGTGAGGAACAACAACAGAGAATTCACCGGTTCATCTACAGGAAACAAAAAGAAGAACAGACGTTAATAACCAGGAAAGATGGAGTCGTGGGTTTAACGTAAAAAGCAGCTGAATAAACGTGACCTCTAAAGTGTCACCGTGACCTTTAATGTGAGTACATCACCATTAGCATGTTTCAGCATCACCCCGGTGTCTGAAGCTAACGTCACTGTACGTGGCCTCCACAGATTTCTCTGAGCTAGCTGGAGGCTAACTCGAAGAGAAGGGGACGCAGCTAACCGGCGGTGTCACCACTCGTTAACGGCGGTTTCCGGTTAAAACAACTGTGTTCCTGGTTGTCATAAAAAGCCCGTTAAAACAACCCAACCGCCTATAATATAATAATAATAAGGTTTTCATTACCTGGCGTCGCTTTGACTCAGCTAGCTTCGTCTTCTCCTCAATTGGTCTCTATGGAAACGGTTTCCTCTACTACGGAAGCTCAAGTGGCCCATAAAGCCTAAAGGCGATTTCTTTTTTCTTGGACAGTGGAGAAATGGAATCATCTGAATTTTCACATTAAAACACTATCATTTACCACCAATGAATCATATATTCATATAATGAAGGAATTAATAGCACTGTAAACGCCAATTATCTTATCCTAATGATACATTATTGTACAATCAATCTCAAACTTAACGAGTGTTCGAACTTATTTTGCATGACATCATTCTTTAATTTACATATAGAGTCATTCAGTTTTGTATGAACGTAAATCAAAACTACCGGTAAAAGGTTGCAGGCACAGAATACGAGTAGTTCGTGGAGTGTCCACACGGGGGCGCCACCTCTAGTATCACAGCATCGAAAGAGTGATCGTACCTCCGGTCTGCTCTCCTGACGCAGAGCGTGATGGAGCCAACTAGCGAACCAGCCCACAACAACAACAACAGGCCGGGTGGAAACGAGCCTCCTGCCCACGGCCTCCACACCAAGCGGCTGAAGGAGCTGGAGAATGCCGCCCTGCAGACCTCTTTAATCGCACACATGGAGACGGAATCCGGGGCGGACGCCGGGAGCTGGACGGAGCAGCAGTCCGGGAAGGAGGAGGAGCAGTCGAACGGCGTGTCCTTGAGCCAGCAGCCGGCGGCCCCTCCGCCGCAACAGCAGCAGCAGCAGCAGCAGCCGGGCGCGGACACCGACGAGGCGGCGGTGGACGACGACGGCGACGGGGACGGGGGGGAAGCGGAGTCCGGGAGGACGCGCGTGGAGGAGGAGCGAACCCTGACGGACCATTTAAACAAACGGCTGCTCTCCTCCTTTCTGGAGAAGCTGAACGAAAGGGACCTGGCGCTCCCCGGCGTTCAGCGGCTGGACTGCGCCGTGGCCGACGAGGACTCGAACAGGGCCGCGGAGGAGTGGTGAAGCACCGGGCAGGGGCGCAGGCGGTGTCACGGAGGTGGAGGCGGATTCTGGGACCAGCGTGCGACAGGAAGCACAAAACCACTCCATTGTAAAGCGGACTCGTAGTTAGTCCCCGCGTGTCTCCTCTGTCACGTGGAGTGCGTGGACATGTTACTTTTGTATGATTCGAGTGAAAGCGGAAGTAAATGCAATAAATGACCATGACGTGACACGTGACGTGCTTTGTGGTCCCTCACACCTGGCGGCCACGTGCACAGCTGTGTGATCACGTGACTTTGCATTCACTGCAGACGTCATTGCTGCACTGTAACATCCTCTACAATGTAGAGTCTACATGCATTCACCATCAGTAAGTCTCCTTGTGAGTCTGTGTTTAAATGAGCTGGAGTTCAATGATAAGGCGTGTGGAGACGGGGGAGGTTAAAGGTACATCGCAGATCATTTCCAAGATGAAACATTTTATTGTTTACATCTTTCGTATTTTGTTGTGGCTCTATTTATTAGTGTTATATGTTCCTCCAAACACCTAGTATGAGGCTAGATATACTAATTTGGGTGCAATACATAAAACCACCGCTAGGTGCAATTAAATCAGTAAATAAGTGATAAATCAGCAATGAAGTCAACTTTTTAACCATTGAGGTTTTCACATAGAGAGACAAAGTCATTACCTAAGAATACATTTTGTTTAAATAGCAATAAACATTCTATAAAGCTTAAGTAAAATACAAAATGGCTGGCTGATGAAGTGCATGCTGGAAACAGAAATACTTTAATAATGGTGACATTAGTAACATGCATTGGAGTGGAGCGGTGGTTTCCTTGGTAAACATGATCATCATTTATGACCTCTGACCTCATTGATAGTGTCGGTTGATTCCTTAAATCTTTTGGCTTTTGTTGTGTATGATGAGAGGGAGTGGAAACTATCTTCAGAACTCTGGCTGTGGTTCAGTTGGCGCGCTGTGCTGCAGGATTCCTGCACGAACCAGTTGATGAAAGGACCTTTCAACATCAAAGGCATCCAACTCGCACACGAAGATGTGAGATTTCAGTGTATGTTCATCTGCACATGAATGAAATGTCAGAGTTGAACAAAAGACCTGTGAATGAATGCAGACTGATCACCGTGACTCCTCATGGAAAGAACATTTTTTGGGGTTAAATAATCCCCGGTAGTTTCACACTGTGTGTGATGATGATGTCATGTTCCCTTCATCCGTCACTTCTTTCTCCGCGATGTCGTCTTTGTTTATGATCCTCAGAGGCACCGACAGCTGTATATCCATCAGCTTTTCTCTCTGGAGGAATAAGAAAAAGACCAGAATACTGATTAAGTTAAGCATTAATAATCATATTCCTTATATCTCACTATCTGCACATTTAAAAGGTCCCTTGTGCAAGTTTCAGGCAAGATCTTTCATGTCTAGTTTCAGAAATCAGATACAAAGTAATCGTACAGATTTATGAATTGTCGTCATTACCCCAGAACGAGTCCTTATATTCACATCACACACGTGGTGCAGTGGTGGCGGACTTTCAGTGGACTGTCAATGTGCAATAATAGACTTAGAATGCAGTCGTAACGTGGAATGCACCCAAATTTCATTGAACGCCCGCACAATAACAATAACAATGACACACAACTCACTTTGAGCTCTGACCGAAGCTCCACTTGCTTTTTATCCAGGTCCCAAAACAACAGACCTTGTTGTATTTGACTCCTCTGTGTTCGTCCTGCATGTGTGGAGAGAGAAACGTCAATAAGGATGACAGGGGGAATATAATGGAATGTGGCCCACACATGACATTTTAGCTCGACTATCATATTTCTCAGTTTCAACACTGGGCGGAGCGGCTGCTTCAGTGAAAACAGATGCTTATTGGTTTTAATCCCCTCACCTGTTGCGTAGCTCACCATCAGCCCGACGAGGACGACGGAAAAGGTTGCCATGGCGCCGAAGTAGAGGTAGGAAATAGAGTAGAAGTTGAGTAGCCCCCTGGTTTTGAGAAAGAAAGCATGATGAAATGAGAAACACTTTAAAAAAAATGCTGTTGTGGGTCACTCCAGGTCGTTGACCCCGCTGACCCCTGGTTATCCGGGTGAAGCCGAGTGGGGATGGAGTGCTGCTCTTGTTCGGGGCGGCTGTTCAGGGTGACGTTGCCGGGGCGACAGTTGTCTGCAGAGGTCGGCAACGCACCCATGGTCTCCTCACTGGGAGGGTGAAGAGTCGAACCCACAGCCAACCACAGAGACACGCAGAAGCCGGATATCATTCCTGAGAACGCCCCCTGGTGGACAACACAGTGGTTTGTTGATGGGGGGGCAGACACAGGAAAAGAATACTGAGACTTAAAAATATTTGATGGAAATATTAAACTACTACTACTTAAAAATTAGAAGAGAAATGTTCTCAGCATGTGAGTATATAGAGTTTAGAGTGTGTTCAGAAACCTCACCAGTCTGTTTGCCGCAGGAAAAAACATCCCCAGGATGAACACACCCAGTAACGGCCCACTCACCACACCCATGACAGTGAAGGATCCCTGAGGATTTCATTAAATGTAATGACAAAAACAATGAAACCGCAGAATTTATTCATCATGAAGATGAGATGCAAAAAAAAAATAGTCTCCGTGTGGATGGATAATACTCTGGTATTGTGGCCTGAGGCTTGCACAGTAGCTTTAATGTGATCTAATCTGGTAATATCGGATTAACATTTGATTAATATATCAATCCCATTATGTTAATCATACCTGCAGAACACCCCAGTCCAGCAGAGAGGAGAGAGCAGCCACGGTGATACAACCCACTCCATAGAGGAAAGCTTCATTGAAATGGAGCAGAGCTGGAGTTTCATACATTCCACATCATTCAAACTCAATCTTTAGATGAATAGATGTCAGTTAGAATCAACTTACACAGTCCTTTGGAGAGAAGAATCTGTTTCCTCTGACTCACATTGCCCAGATGGGGGCGCAGTAGATCCTCCATGGTCACTGCTGCCATAGCGTTGATGCTGGTGGAGACGGTGCTGATAAAAGAGATGATTGGCTAAGTCATTTTTTGTCTAAATTATTCAAGCTATTTCTTTCTTTCTTTTTTTTTTTTTTTCCAATCACTCCAAAGATGGACGACAGGACAGCTCCTGAAAAAAGAGAAGCCAAATGCTCTTCATCGCCTCCTGGTGACTGGCTGAGGTATAGACCATAAACTGTCTTCTCCATGTTATTGAATGGGACAAACTACATTGTCAAAGTACACATCATATCCATTTTTAGTTGACGGGTATATTCATACTGGTAATTATTACGAATACGAGCAACAATAGGATCCAAACAACAGCAGGATAAATGACTGTGTCACATGATTGTATGTATGATGGCATATAGTCAAACATACGGCCCACGAGCCGGGACTGGCCCAACAGAAGTAGTGACAGTATGACGGCGTGTAAAGAGTGGAATTACAGTAAATTCAAATACCTCAGAGTTCCACTGTAAGCACAAGCCAGAAAAAGACCCGGGAATCCATGATGGCCTCTGAATATGTCCAGCACAAAGTACGGCATGTACTTCATCACAACAGCGACGGGCGATAAAGTGAGAAGTAAACATCAGTGTCAGTAAACTGAAGACATTTCAAGTATTTGTTTTTCACCACGGCCACACGGCGAAGTTAGTTTTAGGATGGATGTCCCATCACAGGGCTTTTCACTTAAGGACCGTCAACAAATTCCTGATCCAAAAGGAAATGTCTGGATTGTTTTTTATATCAAAGTACCTTTAAACCTCTCCATATTTTGTGTTGAGCGGTGGCTCTACTATTCTAATCTGCAGAACACAATCATTATAAAATTCTGGGCTGAGAGAATAATAACAATCTTTGGCATCGACAAATATGCCACGTCCCATTCTGATGATACTTTAATCAAAACTCATACTGCTTTGCAGCGGCGTCCACATCATGTGACTCACCGACAACAAAGCGAGATGTCAGTTGCATTATCAGCATAAATAAACAGGACAACAAATAACATTCACGTCACTCGACTCCAATCACACAATGCCTCCCTGTTTATTTATTGTGATGATCTAAATCAGCATCACTGTGAAGTGACCGAGTCACTGTCAGTTGGAGGGTTGAAGAATAACTAACGTGACATTATAATGGAGGTCGTGGTGGATGCCCATCCTCAAACTAACTTCACCTGGTGAGTAAAAGACTCGGACACACACACAACCTTCACACTGTCTACTTGTAATCACCAGTTATTACCAGATCAGGGGCAGATATCCTCCCAGACTTCAGCGGATCACAGTTGATGTAATAGGCGAACATGACGATGCCACAGGTGCCGGCGCTGCTCACAATGAGGCACAGACCCACCTGGTTCACCAGCAGCGCCCTGCAACCCAAAGTCTTACTTCCACGTTTGTACTTCTGCACTCTGCATCCCAGACATAAAGGACCAGGTGGATTCTAATGAGGGATGAGTCAATAAATTCACCGAAGTTGCAGTACCACCATTTGGCCATTAGGGTCCACATGCACCTTTTCTATCCAGTCCTCCCATCCGTCGACTCTATGAATAGTTTCTTTTAAGGATAATCCTGCATAATGTACCTTGAATTTTATTCAAGATGGTTTCGATTGATGCCATTTTTACTCCCACTCCTTTGCCTCCACTCACCACCGGGCATCTCGCTCCGACCTGCAGGAGATGTAGCGCTGCACTTGGGCCTGGTTCACTCCGTACATGGACAACCACACCAGAGCTCCTCCCACAGTGAGGCTCCAGAAGGTGTAGCGCTGCCGCGGGTCGGCATCAAAGCTGGTGCAAAATATTGAAAGCACCAATCAGGATATAAATATATGTACTTTCAAAATGCTTTAGACTTCTTAATAGGACTAGTTGTTAGATATCCCTAAATATTCAGCACATATTCGCTTCGTAGCAATAATT